>CAIGRK010176950.1:0-11339 GCA_903798315.1 Fraxinus greggii | reverse complement strand
AATACTCTGTGAGAGTTTTTTTAGCTTCCTATATTCCTAGTCCAGATTACTAGGTGTGTAGAAGGGTTGTGAGATCATTGTGCACACAACATTATTCCTCACTGCATCAGTTGGTATCAGAGCCCCAAGTTACGTTTCAGCCATGACACGTAGAGGAGTTCGTGGGGAAAGGCATACAACGATGGGTGAGGTGAACGAACGCGATGAGGTGACACGTGAGGCACAACTGGAGGTGTGGATACTGCAACAAGTGAATGAGCGATTTGTTCAGGTAATTGACATATTTGATGCCCTGACTGAGCAACGGAGGCTCTCAACGTGGGGTATCGACGTCGACAATCACGAGACGGTGAGCGTTTTGCTGAATATAGTGATGATGGGAGTGAGGGAGAAGAGAATCAATATCTGTTTACGGAGATGAGAGGAAGGAGGGAACGTTCAGTAGTCCAAAACAATGCTAACAGGTGGGAGTCAGGTTTCAAACTGGATATCCCAGAATTTCAAGGCTGCATACAACCTGAAGAATTTCTTGATTGGGTTGCTGCAGTAGAGGAAATACTGGAGTTCAAAGTGGTACAAGATGATCGAAGAGCTTCTTTGGTAGCAACAAAGTTTAGAGGAAGAGCTGGTGCATCGTGGCAACAAACAAAGCAAACTAGAGTGCGCCAAGGTAAACCAAAAATTAATAGTTGGGAGAAATTTTTGAAAAACATGAGGGCAGCATTTTTACCTCATAATTATGTGAGGACAATGTATCAACAACTTCAGAATCTAAGGCAAGGTTCACGATCTATGGATGAATATACTACAGAATTTTATAAATTGATAGCACATGTGGATTTGTCTGAATCAAATGATCAATTGGTGTCTCGGTATATTGGAGGAATGAGGCAACAATTTCAAGACTCATTAAATTTTTTTGACCCTGTGAATGTTTCTGAAGCCCACCAGCGAGCCCTACACTTGGAGAAAACGTTATCTAGGAGAACATGGGGTGTTAGCGGAGTCAACATTGGTGGTATTTTTGACACAAACCAATTAGCCTCTAAGCGTACTGTGGTCGCGCCTACCACAGATAAAAGAGGAGAAACCAATACCCATGCAAGCAGGGGAGTAGCATCAGGTTCTCAGGTCCAATGTTTTAAATGTGGTGAAATGGGTCATCGCATGGCATATTGCAAGAAGGGCCCTAAATACGGTAAGGGATTGTTCATTGATTCTGGGGAGACTGGTGTTGAGAGCTTGTTAGATGTCGAACAGGGGCCTATTTACGATATTGGGGAGGAGGAATATCTAGAGGAGCAAGTTGCAGGTGATGAAGGTCCTTTATTAGTAGTAAGGAGGATGTGTTTGGCACCTCGTAAGGATGACGATGATGATTGGTTACGCCACAATATTTTCCAGTCTACCTGTACTATTGGCAGCAAGGTTTGTAAGCTTATCATCGATTCAAGAAGTTGTGAAAAAATGTTGTTTTTGAAGAGGCGGTTAAGAAGTTAGGACTAGAGATAGAGAAACATCCTAGTCCTTACAAATTGGCTTGGCTCAGGAGGGAAAATGAAGTAATTATTTCTAAACGGTGCTTAGTATCATTTTCTATCGGTGCGAAGTATAAAGATAAAATTTGATGTGATGTGAAAACCATGGATGCATGTCATCTTTTATTAGGTCGACCATGACAATATGATAGGGGTGCTATTCACGATGGAAGACGGAATACATATAGTTTTGTAATTGACAAAGTGAAGATTGTCTCATTACCTAACAAGCAGGAGGAGCCTCGACACCCTTCAGGGGAGGAAAAGGTTTCGTTGGCCAAAAGAGAGTTTATGACTGAATTGCAGGAATCTGGGGTGGTGTTTGTGTTGTTGGGAAGGGAGAGCAGTAAAGGGGGGGAAGTCCCATCCCTCGTGTCCAAGTTGGTGGAAGAATTCTATGATGTATTTCCAGACGAACTACCTAAAGGTTTGCCACCGTTGAGGGATATACAACATCAAATTGACTTGGTGTCGGGCGCTAATCTACCAAATCAACCACATCACCGCATGAGCCCCAAAGAACATGAGGAGCTTAGATGTCAAGTGGAGGCCTTGTTGTCTAAGGGTCATATCGGGGAAAGTCTTAGTCCTTGTGTTGTGCCAGCGTTACTTACTCCAAAAAAGGACGGTTCATGGAGGATGTGTGTAGACAGTCGTAAAGGCTCGAGCCGAAAGTTCGAGTCGAGCCTAATTTTTTCGGCCTAGGAAAAGCTCAGCTCGGCTTGGCTCAGGGAAAAAAGAGCTCGACGCATTTTTACTCGAGCCGAGCTCGAGCTTCAAGTTTCGGCTTGTGGCTCAGCTCGGCTCGATTCGATTCGATTCGTTGACACCCCTATATGGAAGCCATTCAGAAGGATCATTCGCACAAGGACAACGTTGGTTAGAGAGTTTTGCATCAAAATTTGAAGGTTATGAATCAGTTGTACGGGATGGTGATAGATTATGGATCAGTCCAAACATTAATAGATTCTTGATTGTATCTTCCATTTTTAGATGTTTGACTTATGTCTAACTAACTGGGACATTTAATTAAAAATTGGATCCTAGAGCTATGAAATGAACAAGCTCCAATTACTCTCTTATCAATGATAAAAGTAAAAAAGATTTTCAAATGAACACAAAAAGCTAATGAATTGAATACAACAATATATTACATTTTAGTTGACCTACGTAATTTTTTGGCGTCGTCAACGTCATGTTGTACAATTTTATTGAAAGAAAGAATGACAAGACAAAATACATTTTCTTTCAGTCGTCACTAAATATATTATATAAATAGTTTTACAAAATTGATATTACTCTACTTCATCTACTATCATTTCCATTTTCAATTGTTTTCAACAATCGATCGTAAACATGTTCAATTTAGTCATTAGCTGTCGAGGGTGTCGCTACTGCCGCTGATCGTAACCATCACAATATGTTGTCAAGTTGAATACAGTAATAAACTATAATTATTTAATTAGTACAGTTTAATATGTCACACCACTATAGACGACGAAGAAATGCTTATAATTTATATAACTATATCTTAATCATGTTCAATTGAGTTGCTTAAGAATAACATTTAACATGATTAGGGCATTGGTAAGAAATCATTTTCTTTCTCATTGAATTCTAACAAACAATAGAAATTTAGATTTTTGATTTTCCATTTGTAACAAGAATTGCATAGAACAATTGATTCCAAGTATCAGGTACACCAGCAAGACACCAGTGACTGCAGTCATTCCCTGTAGCCCCACCAATTCCATATATTGATGGATGTCCATCTTTTCTTAGCTGTGAAAGTTGAGTTACATCTAGCAATTCCACTGCAGTCGACATCTTGCTTAACACTCCTTTTACCACAGCCACAGGTGGCGGCGATCCTCCCGGGTACACTGAACCGGTAATGGGCTGAGTTACACTGTTGCATGTGGTTCCTTTTGATGAATTCCACTCAGCACCACTGCGCAAAATAAAGGCAAAAATAATGGTCACGTATCAAACAAGATTTTGAAAAGAGTTATGGGTTAGAAAAAATGTTGCTCAATTTATAGCGTTTTTTACCCTGATCATCACATTCTTTTCGTTTCAAATTAGTCAATGAATTTTTATTTTTGTTTCAATTTGGAAGAACTCTCTTTTATTGAATTATAGTGAAAATAGTCCAACAAGAGAAAATGCATTTAAGAAAAGGAGGAAAAAAAAAAATGAAAGGTTAGTACAAGAAGATATATTTTTGCTTGGTTAGCGATAAAAATAATGTATAAACAAATTTTTTCATGTCATGACATCATTTCAGTTAGCGACGACAACATTTCTATCAATTCAATAGACAGAGTCGAAGAAGTTCTCATTTAAAAAAAAAAGAAAGTTTCTTACTTGTAATGGGTAGGAGAGATGCCTTGAAAGAATACTTTGGTCCGGGAGGGATCTATATTCGAATCCACCCACTTTGACCAAGTTTTTAGTCCCTCACCGAATGCACTCAAGCGATCCATGTCTTTGTACAATTTATCTCCTTTTTGGATGTAATCCCATCTGAAATCAAAAGCAATTAAAAAAGGAGACGATAGAAAATTACCAAGATATATTTATGTTAGACTTGACATGATTAAGGAAGAGAGACATGTAACAACAATTTATCTGATGTCTTCTCTAGTTGTGTATAAATCAACATACTAAAGATGAGATTCGAATCTGGAAAGAGAGAGAGAGAGAGAGAGAGAGAGAGAGAGAGAGAGAGAGAGAGAGAGAATTCTTACGGTTTTGCGCTTCCTTTATGGAGCCACCAATGCCATGTATTGAAAATGAGCATATCCAACCCTTTCCATGCGTTTCCATCTTGGATGGAATCAAGCTTAAGAATTCTTCCCATCTTCTCTTTCACTAAATCTACTAGAAATGCGTTGCGAAATAACATCAAAGAAATGTTGTAATCCTGCATTTTTTTCACAGGGTGCTTTTTGTTAATTCATTATACTTCCATTTTAAAAAAAGTAGTAATTTTTTATGATCACCCCATCTAAACGTTTAATCGTCTACCGCACTAGCGAGAAAAGAACCCACCTGAAAATAAAAAGAAGAGAGGTCTCCTCTCCTCTGCAAAGAGAAGTTTGATTGGGGGACTGCTGCATGCAACATACATGTGAGGGATTGCCATTGGTTGAGGCTAAGAGAGTCCCCTACAAACATTATCTTCTTCCCCTTCATTCTCTCCAAGAAATCTTGTCCATTAAATCTGCACGTACATTTTTACTTAATTCAGAATCGCGGAGCGATGATTTTCACGTAAGCTGGTAACAAAATGTTGATACATGTATTATGTACATATTAAAAAAATGTTGCGGGTGCGTTCACCACCCCTACCCATCCGGTAGCTTTGCCTCTAGAATCCATGTGCAATGTAAGAGTTACTTAAAAGTAAGAAAATTAACTTATTTAAATATGTTTAGAAATAAGTTCAGAATGTAATACGTACTTGGGGAGTTCACATCCTTGGGGCTTCCATTTGTACTTAAGGTAGAGCTTATCAATTCTTCCATTTCCCTCACAATCAAACTGCTTTTCAATAAATGAACACATTGAAGAATTGTATAGAGGATATGTATCATCATAAATCCAACTCCCTTGGAAAAAATCGCAGCCACTCATTCGCGCCCCTCGTAACTGGTGATCAAAATGTACGACTAGCGCCGAGGTATTTTTGAATAAACTTAAAATTAACAAATAAACATAGGCAAAAGACCAGAAACTACAGATTAATTTGTATTCCATTTTATGAAGAAAATTAATTGAAATGAAAGACTATATAAGACGAGTAGTTTGGGTTGGTGTGTACTGGATTTGGCTTACAAATTAATTTTCCTGGCCATCATTGCCAAGGACCCGTTTCTTGTAATGACAGGAACATTTTTTTTCTCAACATTGGCTATTAATAATTGGGGGCATTTTTATTTTATTTTATTCTATTTTTCTTTCTACTTCCTTTTACGTAAAGGCTCCTTGTGTGTGTGTGTGTATCGTGATTTTGTTCTTTATGAATATTATTAATTGTAATTTATCACGTCGTATCAATTTTTTTCTTCGTAATATGTAAATATGACCTTTTTTGCCACTTTCTAAATTTTATTCTCGACTAGCAGTTTCGAACCTATATTTATAGGTAAAACTTGCACGTAGAGTTGATTAACTTAATAGGAATGTGCCTTTGCTATTCCCGACGATAAATACTCTTGAGCACCTTATCAAAGACAGAATTTACAAACTTTGGGGATTCTTTCCAAATGAATATATAATTATATATATAGTAGTCTTCGATATCAAAATTAATTCAAGTGATTTATATTATTTCAATTATTTGAATTGTATAGGTAATGACTAAAATCTAGCAATGATATTTGTCAAAAGCATATTTTCTTTATTTATATTCTGTCACATATAATTTAACATACTTTATCTCTGGTTAGCCCTCATTTTTTGAAATTCATTTTTTTTTCAAATTCATTTTCAATCACATATTTTGTGGGATCCAAAACTTATATTTACTTTTTAACCATAAATTTCATTGACTTTTATCGAAGTGTTACTATCGATTTAACTACTTAAATCTTAATGAATCCTTGTACATAATTGTAAAATAATTTATTCTTCTTTTTCAATTAAGGGTGGATTGGATTTAACTAGGGTTGATTTGATCGAGTTGAGGACATTAATCCTATTATGAGCCAATTTTGATCAATCCTGTATATCAACCATACATAAAAGAAGAAAGTCATTTACAGTAAATATTTTGTAAAAATAATTTATTCCAATATTTAGTTCTTTTTAAGAAATGCATTCAAATAAACTCAAAATGTACAAAGAAGTAAGGATCAAACAAATCCTTGATGCAAGAACAAAGATAAAATCTTCGACGGAATTTCCAGGAGAAAGAGAAAAATGCCAAATTTACGGTCTGGAAACAAAACGAACTATCAGGACAAAAATCATTTATATAGAAATGTGACTTTTTACATTCTCTTCTCCCAGTAATCAGTATCCAAAGTGATCGGATACAGATCAGCAGACGAGGTTGAGGAAGCTGTCCAAGGAACATCCATTGAAATACTCGGGTTTTGACCATCATTCGACTTTGTTACTTGGTCTTGACTCTTAGGCTTCATATCGTCTATTGAAACACTCGAGTCTGGTACAAATCCTTGAACACGCTCTCTTCCTTCGAGTATGCTTACTACTGTTGACATGCTTGGTCTTTCGGCTGCTACAGCATTGGTACAATGGAGCGCTACATTGATAGTTGTGATCACCTCTTTTTTACTGAAGTTTGATTCCAATCTTGGATCAACCAGTTCCATTAATTTTCCTTCGGCCTTCAAGGAATTAGCCTAAAAAATAAGAAACAAAGAGCTCGTCAGAGTTTATACGAACACAAGTAGGAATGCATACAGCTTGCTGTACGTTGATTTATAAAAACAAAACCGAAGTCGATCAGTATGTAAATGGTAAAATTAATAGCAACTAAGTTACCCAATCAAGAAGATAGAAAGACTCCTCTTTTGGCCTGACACTAGTGTTGCTTCTACCACTGACAATTTCCAGAAGAACAATTCCGAAGCTGTATACATCTGCTTTATCAGTCAAATAGCCTCGCATAGCATATTCTGGTGCCATATATCCACTGGGAGATCACAACACATGGATACGTCATGCATTTTTAAAAGTACATAGTGTAATTTCAGACCAAGTTATATAGAAAAGGAGAAGACACTCGTCAAAAATAAGAAAAGAAAAGAAACCAAATACAACAATGGAAGAAAAAGGAACAAAAATAAGAGGGTTTTGCTACATTTACATCGGGGTTTACACTTTGTTGGACAATTTCATCATTGGCCGTGGAAAAAACTGCCAAGTGTACATAATGCCCAAGTGTTTCCACCGTCCAATGATGAAATACTACTCGGACATTATGTACACCACGGTGTAAACCCTGACGTACATGTAGAATAATTCAAAATAGGATAGTTTTGTCAGTGATTAGTTAAAAAGAAAGCAAGAAGAGCATTATACTACTTACAAAGTTCCGGCGATACGGGTGCTTATATGGGTATTATCTTCTTCATCAAGCTTGGCAAGACCAAAATCAGATATTTTTGGATGAAGATTTTTATCAAGAAGCACATTTGTAGCCTTGATGTCCCGATGGACAATTTTTAATCTTGATTCCTCATGAAGATAAGCCAATCCTCTCGCTATACCAATACAGATCTTGTGCCTTGTAGGCCAATCCAATTTCAACTGGTGTTCTTCTGGACCTGAGAACACTCGATTGCACACAAATATGCTAATCAGATGACAAAGGATTACGTTTACATGTTTATGCATTTCAATTTCAGAACTGGAATAAAAGCAACAAAGTTGAGCCTTTTTTTTCTTCTAGCATTACCAAATAAAGCACGAGCAAGGCTGTTATTCTCCATGTATTCGTACACAAGCAACAACTGGTTGCCTTCGATACAGCATCCATGCAGCTTTACAAGATGAGGGTGTTGTAGAGCAGAAATCATGCCTATTTCGTTCACAAACTCACGGTTCCCTTGCTTTGATTTAGAAGAAAGCTGCTTCACAGCTATGATGGTTCCGTCTGACAGGAGACCCTTCAAACAATACAAAATGTTAAAAGAGGGTTCAAGTGACCAAAACATAGTGGATTCAAAAAATAGCTCTCCCTTGGGATACCTTGTAGACGGGACCAAAACCACCTTCTCCAATCTTGTTTGTAGGATCAAAATTGTTTGTGGCGGCTTTGATTTGCCTTAGGGTAAATGATCCAGTGTGTAGGTCTAGACCCTTTAGATCTGTCAAAAATGTCAAGAAGTGTTCAAGACAACTGAAAACTCTCTTTCTAATCTATAACGAAGTATAAAGAGGATTGAAAGAGTTGACTACATTGCACTGGGTCGTGGATACATCACTCACATACGACAGCCTATGACATACAACACATGAAAAATAAGAAGCTTATACAAAACCTTGTGCTGTAGTATCTTTGGATCCCAAGCAACCCTTCCACCAAAGAATTCCCAGAACTAGAAAAATGGTAAACAGAACTGCAATAACTATCCCAACTATAGCGCCGGTAGACAAGTTTCCATTTTCTGACGGTACTGGAAAATCTGAACAGAGTAGAGAGAAACAAGAGAATTAGTCAAGGTGACATTTTGGCTACTTAATTATTATCCTAAGACCTTAGTATAATATTCTAAGAAAATCTCCAACTAACATATAAATTCACTGATTTTTTTTCTTCTGTTTAGAACAAACGAAACAGTGGGAAAAATGAGGTTATGCATTGAATTTTTAAATTTTTTGAAGCCAACGACCTTGAAATGAAATTGAAAGTGCACCGAAACCACAAAATAGAAGCCACAACAATACATAGTAGAAACAAACTAAGATCAGAGAAAACTAAATAAACATGAAGAGGAGTGATGTGTACCGACACTAATATGTCATCCTCTATGAAATGAATGCCAGACAGTAACATTGAATTCCAATAGTTTACGTTAGTCTCAATAAAAAGGGGGCTGCACCACTGGAGAAAAAAATTACTGTTTACAAGAATCTCAAGATAATTCATAGCATACCAGGATTAACAGAGATAGCCGAAATGAGCGGACCATATACTCCTCTATTTGGGATGCCAATAGTCCCTTTTCCAGCCCAGTAGAAGCGGATCTCCAAGGTATTATCAGTGACAGAAGCAGTGAAGTTTCTAATAATTGCCTTGTTAACTCCACCTGCTTCATCTTCAATATTGAAATCCTTCCGTGCCAGCTTTCCCTGAAATAATTTAACCCATATATATTATAGATCTTCTTATGATATTGAGAGTGTAAATTACCACAAAAGAAAGAAAAAAAGACAAAACTGATCTCCATCTATTAACAACAACAAAATTTAACCTATTGATACAGAAAATTTCTATCATCTGTAAGAGTATCTTTCGCAAATGACATTTTTTCTAGTGAATAGTGGTTTTAGGTATGTGATTACCTGAACGTAAACATCAAATATGCGCCTTCCAAGACTACTATATGTTCTGTCATCAGTAAACATGATCTCTGCAAAGTGAAGGTTTACTGTATAGTTTCCGTTTTCCAGACAGAATCCATAATATGTCAGTGACAGAGGAGAAAGTCGTGCATTCATGTACAGCTGAGGATCCTGCCCAGAGATACTAGACACATTCTCCCAGATGTACGAATCTCTACTGCGTTCATCATCCAGGAAGTGACCTGTGCTGCTAAATGCCCAGTTAGTTTTAATCCGCACGAAATTAGATGGTCCACCAGATTCGCCGTCCGCTTCATATGTAGTTCCTTTATCATCAACTTTTACTTCTCTTCCACCACAATTTATATGGACAGAGTAATACTCTGAAAAACAATCCATAAAATGAGTTCTCTCAGTTTGAGAAGATAAAAGAGGGCTAAAAAGAAGGGAAAATACAAGGAAACTGAATGCGCACACAGAAAAGAAATAATTTGTTTTTTCTTGCGCAAAATTATTATGTATGGAAGTCCGGAAGCACCCTCAACAATGTTCAAAAACTGACTACACCACCGGTGTGTGCACTATTATACAAGCATACAGTAAAATCCCTTGAACCAGCTTGCAGAATACAATACTTTAGAGCTACTAATGTCAAAGTTCCTATGAGACAAACCAACACAAAGGAAAAGAACATGAGTTATTTTCTAGATGGAAAATATGTCAGATCACTCAGAAAATTCCCATGTAATCCTCCACACTTCTTGCATTGTTATCTGCACAGTTAATCGTAAATCCAGCCAATGTACATTCTATAATCGTCAGAAGACAGGAATTTGGCTTCAAATATTTTCATACTTATTTTCAATATAAGCTGTAACAGCTTATTACCAATCATCCACAGCATGTAGTGTAGTTCTAATGATCAAAGAGGAGTGCGAAGAGGAGCCAAGAGATTACACTCTAGCACCACGCTTTTTTGGTAAATTTGCCTTGTCACATATCTTTAATTCCGCACTTTTTCGTGTCAATGACATGATGATTTCTATGCCCTCTCTTAGATGTTTTCATCCTATATCATTTTGCATATTGTAATTGCTGTAAAGTTCTTATTTGACTTCAAATACAATCAAAACAAAGTGGCCAACCTTAAAGACATGGGTAAGGCAATCCAGTAGAAGTGAACTTTTAACTTACTTTTCTCGCAGTGAAAGCTCCTTAAACAAGATGTGATACCACTGGGAAAATAATGTAGTGTTAGAACTAGTCAGGGTCGGATCATATTGAAACGTGATATATATGAAAAGGAAAGACTGAGAAATCATAGGAAACAAAGCATGAAAGAATCATAGATACTCACGTTGTATTTCCCTTTGAGCTTTTGAACAAGTTCCTGCAAAAAAGGGTGCAGTGTTACTAAAATGTGGAAGATTGGAAAAGAATCAAATTATAATTCCGAGAATAGTGAAAGTGATCTTACAGTTTACGCGGTTGACAATTTGAGGGCATGCTTTCAGATGTGAGGTTGTTGTAGGATAGATCACTAGATAAAAATCGAAAAGATAGTCAATTATGATGTCTATTTGTCTTGCACTTTAATTTTACGAAAATTATACAATCAAGAACGCTGTTTTAATATACTCGCGAACGATCAGCAAGTGAAGGACCGCTCCTTGTTTTTGCGCCAATACTGTTGCGAGACTGGTACTTGGCGGCTCACGAGCAACATATAGACTAAAGTAGCCCATCACTCCCTCGTTCATT
>CAIGRK010176902.1:0-11462 GCA_903798315.1 Fraxinus greggii | reverse complement strand
AAAATTAGGTTATGTCTGCTAATATATCACCTAAAACTGAAGAAGAAATTAAAAAAAAAGGTTGTTGAATGCTCCTCATGATAATTTTATTGGATTGGTAATGTATATTTTGATATGTATTAGGCGTGATATTGCATTGCTGATAGTGTTTTGGTTAGATTTATGAGTAATTTAGGTGAGATTCATTGGGAAGTAATTTTGGCACAGACGTTCCTAAAATGGGTATTATCAAGTCGGGTGAATTCAAAAATCGACACGGCATTCAAATATTTCTTGTCCTCTCATGGCCTATCACAAAGAAGTGTCTTACTTTTCTACCTTTTGAATAAAATTCAGAAATTTTTTCGATATGGAGATACTGAAATTTTTATTAAGCTTTGCGTTGGCTCCTTTGTTGTGGGTTGCTTGACAATTTTAGGCTACTAAAAAATATATATTTCAAAATGTTTGTTGAAATTTTAGTGAAAATGTAATTGTTCCCACTGTGAAAAAAATGGAGACATGGTGTCTCCGTGCGCGTACGGAGAAAGCCTCCATACCACACGGAGATAGGTCTCCCTGCCACATGGAGAGACATGACTCCGTGTGGCACAAAGGCTTCCTCCATGCGTCACAGAGACACGGTCGATTTTTTTGTCTTTTTTTTACACCACTCTAATTCTAACTAATAAAAAATTAAGTTACCAAAAAAAAAAAGATTCACCAATTCCACCACTACAACCATCAAAAGGAAAATTTGCAGAATATAAATTTTCATTGATAGTTTGATTAAAGTAACACTAAACTATGTTTCTCAACATGTAATACGTTCCATAATAAAATAAGCATCAGTTATGGAATTCAAAATGATCAAATATCAACTAAAATAAATATTACATAAGGAAACAAATCTATATAGGAAAATTACCAGTAAGAAACAATAGCTTTTATAGCGTCCCTTGCCGTTGCCTCTACAAACTTCTCCCCTAACTCCTCAATTACTGCAAAAAGAAACTCATTTAAAAGACATAATGGACTATTGACGCGTGGCACACCGTGTCTTCGTTAAGCACGAAGACACGATGTCTCCGTCTCCGTGCGGAACCGAGACTTTTTTTTTATAGTGTTTCTTCTACAGCCAACATTCAACCTCCACATATTGGTTGGACATACAATTTCATGGTATCAAATAGAAAGAAAATACAGTATGATGATATTTGGCCTTACTTCTTCTTTACCAGCTTCATCCCCGGCCTTGCAGCAGCTTCCACCGTCTCCTATCATCACATCAATAAAATTAACAAGAAATTAAATTTGGAACGAAATCAAATTTTTATGAGAGAGATTGAAATTCTAGAGTACTTACCAGATATTATGGTAAAATGTGAAGAAACGGAACCGGATGGATTTTTAGTTCATCTACAAAGAATATGAACAATCGACTTCGGTGGATTGATGAATGATGGGGGTATGGATGTAGTTAATTACGTGTAAAAATGGAAGATGTGATGTGTTGCGTGAAGAGGAGGAGATGCGTGAGGGGGGGGAAATGCATTTTTGACGATGAGAAATTTCGACACGTGACGGTCAATTTTTGCCTCTTTTATATTGTAGTGATATAATATGAAGTATTATGCTCAATCTATATTTTCTGTCTTGTGAAATGCTTTAAGCATTAGGACAACAATTTCTAACCATTAAGCCCTTGTTTAATTTGATTGTTTCACTAGTGCATTTGTGAAAAATGATCTTTTGTCAAAATTATATGATTAATATTAGGAAAAAAGATATGAATTTATTTATAAAATTATTTTATTTGGTTGATACCTTGAAAATGAGTTTGATAAAAAATAATTTGAAAAAAATCAAATAATCGCTCAAATTATTGAGCCTTGTATCTGAAAAAGATAAGTTACGGACCAAATGGACCAATGGCAATAATTACAAGTGTAAACTCGGGTCAGATTGCATTCTTGATAAGTCGCACTCGCACAGGGTGTGATCCACTGACACGTCAGGTGGGCTGATTTTTTCTATTTATTGACAAAATTGTGGGCCCGATAACTTTCTCTATTATTTTCTTATTTTCACGTGCGTAATCCGTTCTGCGGAAACCGACACCAGCATTTTATCATTCAGTGGCCATCATGTATTCTTGCCTTTTCATTTTGTTTCGCATACCGAATACATCTTTATTTACCTTATGATACGTGTAATTATCTACATCATTAATTTTTAATTTTAAAATCATCATCTTTCACATCAGGGGCGGACCGGGGGTGGCTTGGGGGCACATGTTTGATATCGATTGAAATCTAAATTTTAATCTAAATCGAAGTTAACAATTAATTTTAATAACATATTTCATGATATACATACTGTTTAACTTTTATCAAAATTTACTAAAAATTTGATTTTGATCTCCACCAAACAAGGGCAAAACCACAATAAATTTGAATTTCGATAACATGTTAATTTTAAAAATTCACCGACGATCGTACGCTAAACGAATTTACAAATTACTTATAACTTCTCAAAACTTATTTCGAAAACTACATTATGGGCACATAGAATAGTTCAAATAGATATCGAAAATAGTTAAAAATACGTTAAACGTGAGTTTTAAAGATAGACGTCTAACTAGCAATTAAATAAAAATCAATTATTTCATTAACATTTATTATTTTTGCAATACAAATTTCTTAATGTAATTTTCATTATTTTATTAAGAANCTACATTATAAGCATATCGAATAGTCCAAATAGATATCGAAATAGTTAAATATGCGTTAAACGTGAGTTTTAAAGAAAGACGTCTAACTTGCATTTTCTTTTAGAAAATTCAATTATTTCATTAATATTTATTATTTTTGCAATACAAATTTCTTAATGTAATTTTCATTATTTTATTAAGAATTTTTATATGGAATGTGGCATCAAAAATTTTCGAAAATTTAAATACGAAAAAGTCATATTCCATGTAAATTTTCATATGCAAAATTACATGCGGTATAATTTTTTTGGATGTAAATTTTCGATTGTATAATTTCTCCCAACTTCTTTGCAAGTTCGATTGTTCCCCATAACTCTAAAGTTCTGCGTCCGCCCCTACTTTACATAGAGAGGAATGCAAAACTAGATGTATACGAGAACATACATCGACCAAAATTCTAACCTTTTTTGGCGTAAGTTAAGAAGCCAAACTTACACAGTTACGTCTTTGCACTCTCTGATGCAGCCTACCTTAACCCCTTTAAAACTTTCCTCGAAGAGAAAAACAAGATGTGTCGAGACAATACATGAAATAATGTTATTTATGAGAAAAAAAGGAAAAAAGAGTAAGACACGAGGATTGGGTGATTAATAATTAATTTTAATCATATATTTAGTGGAATTCATAACTTATAAATCTTATATTTTATCAATTTTTATTAAAATCGGCTAAAAATTCGATTTTAATCTCCACAAAAGAGAGATAAAATGTGATTTTTCATTTTTGTAAATCCTTTAACTTTATTATTAGCCTCCGTTTGAGTTCCTCTCTTTTTTTTTCCTTAAGTTTTTGTTTTTTTTCTAAAAAACCAAATATTAATTTAATCACGCATTTTGTAGAATCAATAAATACTACACACTTATCGCCCGTTTGAGTTCCATTTTTATTTAAGAATGCATTTTATAGAGAATGTGTGATTAAAAAATAGAGAAAAACTTTGAACTTGCGTGTAATATTATTTTATTAAAAAATGTGATTGAAACGAAGAGAGAAAAATTCATTTTGAAACATATTAGAGATCAAACAAGTGCTTATTGTTGTTTTTGGAGTAGAAGTAAAATATCAGAAAATAAAATTCGTCTTAAAACTGTTATTTTTGGAGTATAATTTTCTCATTTGATTAATTTGAATATATTTATATTTGCAGACTTTTTAAAAAGGATTTGAACAATGTAACAGAGATGATCGATAGGATTAGAATATCAATTCGAGCCCATCGACTTCATATGGTGTCTTTATGATGAATTTGTTCCCTTCTATGAGACTTGACGGCGTTCAACAATCGTCTTATAGGATATAACGAATTTGATCTCCTACATGAACATGGCTTATATTCACGAAATTTTCTATCTGTGACCGTCTGAGTATGTCTGTGACTGGCGTCTTTTTTTTTTTGTTTTTGTTTACAATTATGTTAATTTTCACTTGAATCTCAAATTAAATTTGATTTTAGTTGCAGTATGCAATTATATGCTAAAAAGGTTCAGTTACTTTGAATAATTGAGCTTGCAGTATGCAATTATATGCTAAAAAGTGCAATTATTTTGAATTATTGAGCTAAAAGTTCCCGTAGAATTTTCAAATTTTGTTAAAAAGTTATTTTTTCTTAAAACTTTCTATGAATTTAAATATCACAATAGCCACTTAAGCCTTGTTTGATAGAAATTTAAATCAAAATTTTAATTCAAGTCAAAATTAATAATTAATTTTAACTATATATTTCATGGAACCAACAACTTTTCAACCACATATTCCATCAATTCCATCCAAGTTTATTAAAAAAATTGATTTTAATTTCCATAAAAAAATGTGCTTACTTTCTTGAATGTTTCTCAATTGAACTTTAAAATTTTTTTAGATGTTTTCTAATTTCTAATTGTCACTGAACGTTAATTTTTTTTTTCTTTTTCGAGTTACCACTAAACTCATCAAAATATTATTACACTTCACTCCGTCACTCGCAAATTTAAAAATTTATGGACTTGAATATGTGGTCAACAAAATGATGGATCGATAATATTTTGATAAGTAATAAGTTCATCACGTCCATTTAATTTTAAAATAATGAGTGACATGATGAATTAATAATTTGATAAATTCAGTAGCACTATGAAAAAATTTAAAGTTAAATGACAACGGAAAAATATTTTGTGGAAGTACATTGGCAAGTAAATTCCAAACAGGATCTATAGAATTTTAAGTTCCCTTGTCTTAGATTGTATGTCAATATAATATATTTTGCTTTGATAAAATAATAATTTATAATAAACAAACAGTGATTTTATTTATTTATATATTGCGTTCATTTATTATTGAGCATAGGAATTAAATTGATTTATAATTAGATTTATACTTTAATTAAAATTCCTACTTAGATTTTATTTAAGACTTTTATTCGAAATTTGAATTATTATTTTATATGGATTTGAACATCCTTATCTCTATAAATAAAGTCTGGATGGACTTCAAATTCTAGAACAATTATAATACAATAATTTCGTGGTGTTCAAATTTGGAGAGAGAGAAAATTCTTATTTTCTTTTTCCATATGTCCAGTCCAAGAATTATTTATTTATTTAAAAGGATATTCCCACTCATGGGTGTAGTATTGATTTTGAAAAATAGCGTAGAAGACTTAGATGTTTGAAACATTAAGTTCTTGCAATTAAAAGTTGGAAACTCGTAATCCAGAATGCTGAAAGTCCGTGATGCAGAATTAAGCTCCTGTTTGGTTCAAATTAAAATTTGATTTTAATCCAAGTTAAAGTCAAACAATCAATATTAACCACATATTTCATGAGTTTCACAACTTTTTAACCACACATTTCAAAAACTTCCATCAAAATCTACTAAAAATCTAATTTTATTCTCCTAATACCCTCAAGAATTGATCGAATTTAGGTAAAAATTCTAAGCTTCTATTCTTGAAATAACGTAACATACAATCTTATTTATTAAATTAATCTTTTTTTTTTTAATTTCTGAATAATTTCCACGCTCCAACGCCTCGCAACCCAAGTTCCAGCTATAAATAAGCACCAATGGAAAACTCACCATCCACAACATTTCTCTTTTTCTCTTGAAATCAGTATTAAACAATGGGGAACCGCTTTCTCTTGAGAAGAGTGGTGATTTTGGTTTTGGGTCTCTTACTGAACTTCCATTGCACTGCCGCTTTTGGTCATTTGAAAAGTGTAGTTGGTAGTTCAGCTGGAGCTATTGGAGAACAGCCTTTATCGAAGATTGCAATACAGAAAACCACACTTGCTCTAAGTGATTATGCCTCCATTAAAGCCAGTCCTCTTCTTCTTGGACTCAAAGTAAGCAGCTTTTTGCTTTGTTTAAAAGTATCAAAATTCTAAACTAGCATCTGTTGTACTGCCGTAGAGCTTAACGATACAATTGGCATCTACTTTATATGTAAATAAAGTTGAGACTTTCTTTTCAGAAAAGAAACTTTTAAGCGCAGACAGACACATGCTACCATTCATCATTCCTTCAGGAGAATGATTTTTTTTTTTGGTTTGTCATACGGTAACAGGGTGATGATACTGCTTGGGTCGTCGTGGAATTTGTAAATGAGGAACCATCTAACGATGATTGGATCGGAGTTTTTTCTCCAGCAAAATTCAAGTAATCTCCTGTTACTTTTATTACAGCTTTGTGGCAATTTCTAGTTTGTCGGTGTTATCATACTTCATGCATTTGACATCTGTTTTTCGGGTATTCTGTCCCTGTAATAGGTTTAAAACCAAGTTCATGCATATATTAGTTGCAAAATTTGAACTCATTGCATTATTATTATTATTATTTTTTTTCACACATTGATGATTAATAAGTTTTTGTCAGCGCATCAAATTGTCAAGTGAATAACCGTAAAGTGCAAGCTCCATATACATGCTCCGCCCCAATAAAGGTGTGTATAATACTAAAGATTCAGAAAAAGCTACATGTTTTTCGCCTTTTTCTAACTGATATCTTGTAATGGAATCGTACAGTACAAGTATGCAAATCACTCGAATGCCTATTACACGGCCACTGGGAAAGCTTCGGTACTGTTCCAGTTGATCAATCAGCGAGAAGATTTCTCCTTTGCATTGTTTTCAGGCGGATTGTCAAATGTATGTAGTCATTCTTGTTATTCTTGTGCTCTTTGATGATATAAAAAATGCATCATAACTGGACATAGAAATAGCTTATGTTCTTTTTCTATCTGCTTATGTTTGTTTTTATCCTGTTTCCTAATTAGTAAGGAATTTTGATGGCACTGTCACGTGGACTAAATCCATGCAATTCCATTGCAGCCGAAACTCAAAGCAGTATCAAATACCATAGCTTTTGCAAATCCTAAAGCACCAGTTTTTCCTCGCCTCGCTACAGGGAAATCTTGGGATGAAGTAAGTTACTTGGATTCATGATAGCCAATAATTATTTTTAACGGGTTATTTCATCCTGTATAGCTCAAACTTGACTTTTACATGAATCTTTGTTTGTTACTTTATTGAAGTCAGATATACTGCTATCTTAAAAACTTCAGATTGATCGACTACAAAATTTTTAACCCGAATTTGATGTAATTGCATATTGTTGTCTTTGTGACATTTATAACATGTTTGGCTGGGAGTTGAGAAACGAAAAGAAACTAAAATCTTGTTTATTATATAATCGAGTTCTATTTAATACTGCATATCAAATGCCATTGACGTCTTAATAGCTGACACTCTTTGCAGAACTGAACTAATTAGATTTCTTTTTTCTGATCGCCTGAATTGGACTTTGCAGATGACAGTAACATGGACAAGTGGCTATAATATAGATGAAGCTATTCCTTTCGTGGAATGGGGTTGGAAGGGACAAGAACAAAAGCGCTCACCGGCTGGAACATTAACATTTGAGCAAAACAGCATGTGCGGTATGATTTAACCTCTATGACCAAGTTCTTGTTACCATGAGTTATAAATTCAGAAAATATGAAGTTTCCATGAGCTGGAAATTAGTTAAACGTATAAAAAATGGGAAAATAAGCTCACAAGGTTTACTTTAACTACTCACAAGTACTGGTTTTTGAAGGTATTGCTTGGTTGCTCGACTGATGATATTCATGAATTTTTCTTCAGCAGGTTTTCTTAGATTTGGAAGTTATGTTTGCTGGATAGGAATGAAAGCTTAACTCAATTTTTTTTTCCCTTAAAGGTCATTGTAACGAGTAGGTTCAAAATTATCAGCACTTTAACCAACAAAAATAGAAATAATAACGCACAAAATACTGAAAATAACAAGTAAAGAACACGAGATTTTCACCCAAAGGCAAGAGGTTCAGAACCGGAGTTCTAATCCCCTTTTGAGCTTCCCCCAGTCAGAAGAAATTACTATATTAACCAAAACCAAGAACCGTTCAAAGTACACCACAGGCACTCAGACAAAATCACCTAAGATTACATCAAGGTTGAAAGCCCTCACTGATCTAAACAGAAATCCATTCAAGGATAACAACTATAGCCCTTTGTAAATCACTCAAGACCTATATAAGAGGCTACAAATATACTAGATCAGGAATGCTTTCAAGTTTCAGAGTGCAAGGAACAGAGAAGACAAAGGGAGCACAGCGAGTTCAAGAGAATGAGAGAACGAATTCCATCATCAAACTCAAACCCTAGACGCGTATAAAAGAAGCCACTAGAAGGTCTTCATCCAATGGTCCATGGGGTGACACTTGGCGACATCTCAAGCAGTCCAAGTATTTAGTGAAAAAATGTGTTTTAACTAAACAAGCTTAAACTCGAATGAAACAGAAGCCACCAAGTAATTAAGCAATAATCCAGCCCAACAGATTTAGCCCAATTATTGCAGCAACAACAACAGCCCAATCATCATTGTGCCACAATTTCTCCACCTCATTAAGAAAAAAAATTCGTCTCTTAGATTAATGTTAAAGAATGAATTTAATTAAATCTATAAGATGGGTCTTTTTTTCCAAGATACTCTATATTTTTTTAAAAATAAACCCATATTGTGAATGGATTGCATCTGATAAGGATCTTCAAATTGGTTTATAGGTCCACCTGCGAGCACAGTTGGTTGGCGCGACCCTGGTTTCATACATACGAGTTTCTTAAAGGATTTGTGGCCTAACATCGAGTAAGTCTCCTAAGGATCTATGTTTTGGAAATACATAACTTTTTACAGGCATCTATAATATAAAAATTCTTCACTGAGACAGATGAATTTTTTTCCAGACATACGTACAGGTTGGGGCACCTATTAACTAATGGCTCCATTGTTTGGAGCAAGATGTACTCGTTCAAATCATCCCCATTTCCGGGACAAGACTCACTGCAACGGGTTATAGTATTTGGCGACATGGGGAAGGTATATTGAGCATTAATTTAGAAAAGGTAGCTAAAAGAATTAGTGAACAAAGATAGAATGTATACCATTCAAACAATTTGAAAACATACGAATCAAATGAAGTGATTATGGAGTTTCTTATGAGAAACAAGGTCTAACAAATTATCTGGCATTTTCATCTGTCGTGTGACTATTATGAACTATACATTTTTGTAAATCTTTGGTATCTAATGCTGAGGTCGGTGTGTTAGTAGAAGTCATTGCAAATTCTTATTGTGTGCTCAGACCCTTAATTTAGTTAGCTGATTTTTCAGGCGGAACGTGATGGTTCAAATGAGTATAGTGATTATCAACCTGGCTCTCTCAATACCACCGATCAACTCATTAAGGATCTCAGGAACTATGATATAGTTATGCATATCGGAGATCTCCCATATGCAAATGGCTATATCTCTCAATGGGATCAATTCACAGCACAGGTGGCACCTATAGCATCAACTGTCCCTTATATGATTGCAAGGTGTGTTTATTAACATGTGATAGCAACATTGCATTATTTTTCTATCTAGCATTTTATCTTGGCCATATATTTACAATCCGGAATAACAATTCATTCTACAGTGGGAATCACGAGCGTGATTGGCCTGGGTCTGGATCCTTTTATGACACTCCAGATTCTGGTGGTGAATGTGGTGTACCAGCTGAGACCATGTTCTACGTTCCTGCAGAGAATAGAGCCAAGTTTTGGTAACTTTTAACTTTTTTATTAAGTAAAATATTAAAGTTGGAAAAATGGTTACCTATTTTTGCGGCTGTATGCGTATCTGATGTTAAAAACCTTGTAAACTATTTTACAGGTACTCAACAGACTATGGTATGTTCCACTTCTGCATAGCCGATACTGAGCATGATTGGCGAGAGGGGACTGAACAGTATAGGTTTATCGAACGTTGCCTTGCACAAGCAGACAGGCGAAAACAGCCTTGGTTGATCTTTGCCGCTCATAGGGTCCTTGGTTATTCGTCCAATGATTGGTACGGCCAAGAAGGTTCATTTGAAGAGCCCATGGGAAGGGAAAGCTTGGAAAAGCTCTGGCAAAAATATAAGGTGGACATTGCATTCTTTGGCCATGTCCACAATTATGAAAGAATTTGCCCAATTTACCAGGTAAATCTTTGTGGCATGTTTGAAATGTTGGGCTTGATTGCACTGGATAGATTATTGGAAAAAAAAAAAAATAGTTTTAAATATTATCTATTATACTATGCGGTACTATTTTATACTGTGTATTGACATTATTTCCATATATATGGTCTAGGATTTCTTTTTCTCAATTTTGGTTTGTGTCACATATCTTTATCTAAGTTTAACTTCTAGATCTCGAATTTTGGTCGTATTGAAGCTGTTTTAATCCCTCTGTGCAGAATCAATGTGTGAATTCTGAAAGATCACACTACTCAGGCACAGTGAATGGGACAATACACGCCGTTGTTGGTGGAGGAGGGAGCCATTTGTCGGAGTTCAGTCCACTTGAAACCACTTGGAGTCTCTATAAGGATTATGATTTTGGTTTTGTCAAATTGACAGCATTTAATCACTCATCCCTTCTTTTCGAATACAAGAAGAGCAGTGATGGGAAGGTGTATGATTCGTTCACTATCTCAAGAGACTACAAAGATGTCTTAGCCTGCGTGCACGACGGCTGTGAAGCAACCACTTTAGCGTCTTGAACCAAACATGCTACTGAAATGAAGCCTACTGGTTGGCGTCATTCTGCAATAAGGCAACTTAGTAATACACTATAATGTTACGATAGGTTGTCGTGTTAGTAATTGCACTTCGTTGTGTCATCAAGCTCTCATTACTCTCATCCATGTGAGTTTTCGAGTATGAGTACTATGTTAAGTTGTCACAAGTCGTGTTACTAATTGCACTTCTCTTTGTCATCAAATAATCATCAATCTCAGATTTGTGCAAGTTTTGAGTAAATATTGTTGGAAGAATAAACCAAATTAACAATTCGTTAGTGTGTGTGAGTACTTAAAGAATCATTCATGAATACAGAGAAGGCTCAATGAATTTGGGGGCCTCAGGCGAACACTCTTAAGCATGCCTTCTGAAGAATAATATAATTTGGAACGAATATATAATATTTAGAGTTTGTTTGGTACAAATTAAAATCAGATTTTAATCTAAGTCAAAATCAAACAATCAATATTAACCACATCTTTCATGGGTCCCACAGCTTTATAACCACACATTTCAAAAATTTCTATCAAAATCTACGTAAAATCTAATTTTAATCCCCACCAAACACCCCCTTAATTCAACTAACATATATTACAATTTCGAAACTTGAAAT
>CAIGRK010176892.1:0-10752 GCA_903798315.1 Fraxinus greggii | reverse complement strand
AAATATTCTCGGTCGCTACAATTACAATTATCCAATAACAATTTTACAGTACCTATCCCTTTAACTTTACATGTAATATTATTTCCCATTATAACTTGTCTTCCAACAACTTTTTCAAAGTCAAGAAAACTGTTTTTATTTGGACACATATGGAAGGAACAACTCGAGTCAAGTATCCATTCATCACTCAGTTGCTTTTCCACATTAACAATGACTAGACCAATTTCAAGCTTAGCATTATTATACACTAAAACATAGTCACATCATCAAACTTCTTTTCTTTTGAATCATTTTTCTTCTTAAAGCAATCTTTGACAAAATGACACAACTTCTCACAGTAATAACACTTCTTACCTTTAGCCTTATTTTTGGATTTATTCTTATCACTCAATTTATTTATATTTTCAATGAAAGATTTAGAGTGATAATTTGATTTACCAAAAGTTTTTCCTTTTACTAACAAATTATCTCCATTTTGACTATTACTAAAATCAGCTCTCATTTCTAGAGCCTTATTTCTTAGAGAATTTATAGCAGTAGTAAGTTCTTCCCTACCATACTCTAGAGCAACCTTGGCGTCTTTATATTTGTCACTAATGGAGTTTAACAAGACTACATCCATCTGATCTTTTGAAAGTTTTTATCACAGTTGGCCAAGTCTTAGGTAAGTTTTGTAAATCTGTTTAATTTTTTTATCCAAATCAACTTAGGGATCCATTTTTAAAGAAAAAATTGTTTCAATAAGAAACATTTATTTGGAGTAGTTTTTGTCACATATTTAGCATGAAACTTTGTCCACAATTCAGAAGCAGTTTTTGTTTCACCAATATTTCTTAGTCAGCCGGCCAACTATCATCTAAAGCCCTAACACATCTTATTTGCATTAAAATTGTCTTCATTTTTTGACTCCACATATTGAAATCACATATTTCATCAAATTGACTAACTTCAAACTTAGGCCATGTTATAAATAAGTATGACTCACAAATTGAAGACAATTTTTGCATATTTGTAAAGAACAGTAAGAGAACAAATCCGTGTCACTCATAAATCACAATCATACACTTAGTAAAACAAGATTTTACAAATTTCAAGCGCACACAGAAAATATGCAAGTCAAGACTCAAGAGAAAACGCAATAACAGAGATCACAAGACTATGTTTCAGAAATTCCTCCTTCAAGATCCTCCAAGTACAAACCCATACTTGATTTATCTTAAATTTCCAATGCCTCGTAGGAGCCTTTGGACAAAGATTAATCTAAATGGGGTTATTGTGTACGGTAAATCTAGGGAAAAATCAAGAAACCATAATTTCTGGAAAGTGAACTTTACAAAAATTTAGAAAGATCACACCTAGCGAGTTTAGAAAACTCCTCTTCTACCAATTTTGCTTGACAGCAATTCAAAAAAAAATTCAGATATGTTGCAGATCAGCCAGTTTCTCCAAGATCTAGGAAGCTTGCTCCTTAGTAATAGCTCTAATACCACTATAAGGCCAGGAACACAGGATATTAACGTTGCGAAGCAACAATAAAATGATCTTACAAAAAATAAAAGTACAAAAATTAAAAACAACAAAAGCGATTTCTTTCAGCCTATTCCCCGGAGGTTCGACGACCACTTCCAACGCCTACATCTCCCGTTGAGCATCCAATAAATTGGATTATGCTCGGTTCCACTATATAGTCCAAAATGGCAACCAAAGGTTACAAATGTTTAACCAATACAAAGAGATAGTACAAAAACACTTATCTCTCAAAGACACAACAATAGATCTACAAAGAATCACCAAGAATCTTCGCAAACCCACTGAAAATAATAACTCAAGAGAACTCTCTTACAAATATTCGCTCAGAATATCACAAATTAGGGGCTAAAGATTACAAATCGTAAGTTTCAAATCAGGAATTTGAGAGAAGAACAGAAGAGAAAATCCTAGACGGACGATAGAGCTTCTCTCAAAACCATAGCACTCAGCCATAATGAAAACCCCTCAAGTGAGTGCTCAGTGAAACGACACTAACAAAAATAATAGAACCATCCAGAAATCGAAGCTTTCGCATAGCTTAGAAGATCAGCAGCACTGCCAGTGATCAACGGTCGAGATGTAACCACGTGTCTCAACCCAGTTTAAAACACATCATTAATAAAGTGCGGTTTGTCATAAACATGACTTCAACACAAATTCTGGAGGCACCAATATTTGGACCAAGGTTCAAATCTTACATTTTTCAATCATCACCATTGATTGGGAAGTGTCTTCAATCAATTGGCCTCGCAGCCATGTAGACTAGTATTTCAATAATCACCATTGGGGTGCGCCACATAATCCCCTAGTTTTCTAGGGATTGTTCTAAAAGCCCGGCCCGGCATTTAATGCTCAATCTGTTAATATATTCTACCACTGCTCACACTTTTTATGCACTACATAATCATGCTACCGTGGTATCTACTTCAAATATCTAATGTAAGAAATAGAAAAAAATTCGTGATTTATAGAATCACTTAAAGCTCAACTTCTCGTTCAATCAGCGCAATTATCTGCTCAAAAGGAAAAATGCATCCTCGCTTTACTCCAATTTAAACTAGCCAAGTCTACTCATATTTTAGCTTTAGTGTCTCATAATCACTTCATATAAACGATTTTTTACAACGCAAATGATAATGCCAACGGTAAAGAGTGCATACGGAAAAGTCCTTGCGTAAAGATAATTGCTAGCTCATGAGTTATCAAAATTGCATGGTTAATAAATACGATGTTGTAGACTGATGTAAACCAAGATAACAGTTACGGCACAACATTTTTCCTAATTTAATCAATTTTAATTTTATGTTGGTTTTTTAATGGCATCACTTACTAGCCTCCTCCCAACCAGAGACTTCTTTAACATACTTAGCAGAGTATTATGGATCATTTGAAAGTAATCTCTATCAATTCTCAATTAATATTCTGGTCCTCTCCCTGCAGGCAATAAAGGAATTATTACACAAGTTCTAACCATCTTCTTAAAATATTGGACTCAAGTTTTTGGTAAGAAAAACCTTAATACATCCAAAAGATAGGCACAACCTTGCCAACTTGATGGGTACACGCAGAATGATTTTATGCATTGCATTGAAAGTATGTTTCACAAGTCTCTTAAAAGAGATGGGTACAGTGTGGAGGCAAGGATCTTCGACAAACTATTTAAGGTAAATCTAAATTTGAATGGAATCTTGAAAAACACAGACCAGAGGGAGGGAGGGAAAAAAAAAAAAAGAAGAATTCACAAGCTTGATGTTTCATTAGGAGGCCCAGATCGAGTATTTAACAGAGGCTGGAGTGCTTTTACTACGATGCTCATGTTAGGACGGAAATCAGCTTCATATTGCACACACAAGGCAGCAACTGCAGCCATCTGTCATATCATGGACTGAACATTAACCAGTGCAACAAGATAATAGAAATAGATAAACAAATTACAAGTCCTCATCTGCTAGATAGTCATTACAAGATTGGATAAATGTAACTGGTGAAAAATTCACATAGAAACAAATTACAAGAAGCTTCGAAACACCACATGAAAGCACTGGAAACAAAAAAGGAAGCATCAAATCTGAATAATAACGTAATTTTGAAAGAAAGACCGGTCTTCAGGCTGTTTGTGGAAAATCTAATATTGGTAATTCTCAACCCTTCACGAAGGACAGCTAGAGCTAAATTTAAGTTTATAAACTAGCATAAACTGAAAAACCTACACTCTGATTCTTTTAGCCCAAAAAGGTAACTTATTGATGGCCTTGAGTGTATCATCCAAAAAGGAGCTTCCTGGATCATGGATTAGAGAGCCACGTATCACAAGACTGTTCTTCCAAATCTAATTTCTTCCTAAAACCCATGTTATAGTAGCCAAAAAGTATATATTACTGATGGTTCCAGACCTTTGGTAGGAGGGAAAGGTTCTAATTGTATATCAAAAAAATTGAGTCTAAATTAACTTCTTTATGTTCCATACATATCCAGTCATCTCTTTTCCATTAGTAAATTTACCAAAACAAATAATGATTACGGTGTGGCTAAGTTTTCCTTCTCATTGAGAGTTTCAAGACTTGGTTTCAGGGAGGATGAATGAGAGTGCTAAGAAAGTACATAAACGAGCTCTAGTAGCTGACATTGTAGATTGGGACATCCTAGTTTCCTTATCTAAAGATTTGTTTCCATTGTTATTAAGAAGTGAAATCCTTCTTTCTAATGTTAGATTTGTAAATTATCAAAGTAACGTCGACATATTTTCCTTTAGGAATTCTTTCCATTTTCCGCAAGGACACTCATTTTTCGTCAGTTTTGGACACATGTTGTTCATAATGTTCATTTGTGATCATATCCTCTTCAACAATTCAAGCCTAATTTCAGGCAAGAATTCGTATCCTTGGAACAGATCTTGTATTGAGACTGCTGATACCCCTCAACAGAACAATATTGCTAATGAGAAAATAGGCATTTACTCAACATGGCTCAATATCTTATGTCCACAGCTAGACTTTCACAAATTTTGTTGAGAAGTTGTTCTCACTGCTACATAGGATTATGCGGGGCATTCATTTCAAGATTCTCGTGGATATCTTCAATGAATGTCGAATGATATTCGCAAACCAAGATCTCTATATCTCCTCCTCCTCCAAAAGTTTTTGGCTACATAAATTGCATTGTCTTTGTTCAAGAATCATGAAAGGAGTAAGACCCTAGAGTTATCAAATGTTTTTTAGGGGTTACCTATAGAAAGCGTACAAATGCTATGATCCGGTGTCTAGAACGTTTTTCATGATGATGGATATTACATTGTTTGAAAATAAAATACTATTTACCAAACTCCTCTATCAAAGAAGAATTTCATACAAGATCAGTCTCGCGGATAAATTCCTTTGCCTGCTCCATCTTTTTTGCACCCAAATGTCTTACAAAGTACTCTTAGTCATTCTTTTTATTGTGCTCCTGGCGATTCCTTCTCTTTACAAGTGGTCCTATCTGTGTTCCAATAGATATTACTGTTCACGCTTCAAAATCCACTAGGATGCCATCAACTAAAGTAGGAAACAAATGATAGAAACACAAACTCAAAAGCCTGATCTTTGTCTACTCTAAAGAGCAGTCAAATCGAAAAGTCATAACATAGACTACTGTTGATCCTCAAACAAGATACTGTATGTTGAAACTAATGAGTAATTATGATTCTAGTCCCCATTCAATTTGAGCATCAATTTTGGAGTTTAGAAATGATCCCAACCTCCCAATTAAACTTCTGAAAGGAACTAGATCGTGTACAGAACGCCCTATTTCTAAAAATATCTTCTATCGCTGACTGTCAACCTCTTTTAGAGGTTTTACCTCTAACCTTCTTGTGCAGAATTCCTAAACATGTTATACGTTTAGAGTTCCACAACTGAAAAATGCAGTCCTAGAGGAAATGAGAGTTTGGTGAAGAATGAGTGGATACTTGTATGTTTACCAAAAGGGAGAATTCAATAGCTTTGAGTCAATATTCACTTTAAAACACTAGTTTGAAAAACAACTGAAAGGTATAAAGCTAGGCTCATGATGGTAATGATTACAAGATCATTTTTATTGTAGTAAAGATAAATATAATCACATTACTCTCCTCTAGCAGCAAACTTAGAATTGTTACTCTATTATTTAGTTGTTCAAAATGCACAGTGAGCTTAGATAATAGCTCGACGTGAACTTATCACGTAGAAAAGGGTCTGTTCAAGAAATGTGATCAGTCATTGACAATACAAGGTCAACTTCTGGTTTATAAACATTTATTGGAGATACTAATGACTTGCCAAAGAAAGATAAAAGTCGGTTGTTGTCAGTAGTGCTAAGACAGAATTTACAGTCATTGCTCAAGGCATATACAAACTATTATGGTTGAAGAAGCCCCTTGAAGAGCTAAAGGTGAGTTTTGATAATCCCGTGAGGTTGTCCATCAATATTGCTCATAATCAATTACAACACAACACTAAAGATATTGAGCTGGATTGAAATTTTACTACGGCAAAGCTTGGAAAGGAGCTAATCTTGTATGTCATTCATCCAAACAGTGAAGCAACTGCACAACTAGTCAATATTCTTAATAACGGTCTGCATAAGTTAGTATTTGAACAGTTGATAAACAAGCTACAATAGTTGATATCTTGAAACCAGCTTCTGGGGTAGTGTCGAAGTTACATTTGTGTGTTAAGATAAGGAGTATGGAAGTTCAATTATATTATGTAACGATCCAACCTTTGTGCCCAAGAATTAACTCATTACATATTGTCCGTTTTTGAAGGACCTCTGCCCATGTGCCCAATTGGTAACATGCTTAAATCTCTCATAGGACAAAGGTCAAGGATTCAATTTCTAGAGGATGTGAGATAAATCCGTGAGGGATAAAATGGGCACATGCTCTCCCAAAGTATAAGTTAACGGCTTGGGCACAGAAGCCCAGGCCTTTACATATTAGGATTGTGAGATAATAACTGATCTGAATCATTCTGTATTTGGATTTCAGATTACTTGTTTCTTTAGCATTCCTGATAAGTGTGAAATCTCACTTTTCCTATACTTGATTTCAACATGAATAATTTAGAATCAGAATGAAGTTACCTTTGCAACTGCCTTGGGAGGGTACTCTCCATTTAGTCTAGCATCAACACACTGCTTCACTTTATCTTCACTGAGCTTTGGTGTTGCCTGATTCCATTTTTCATTCAAACCAATCGTTATGGGAAACAATACAATAGTGAACATTCTATATAGATCTTTGCTAAATAAATGATTGCTAGCCACAACAAAGAATGGAATACCCATGTCACAAGACTCTGCTGTCCCCTGGGCAATGTATGATCAACAGGCTTACGGCCAGTCAAGAGTTCTAGAAGTACCACACCGAAGCTGTAAACATCACTCTTTGAACTTAACTGGCCAGTCATTGCATACCTACCAACCAGAATCAAACATTTTAGGCTCATGGGAAGAAATATTCTGAGAGTCGAAATGTTAAACGTACTTTTAAGTAAATAAGTTATTATCGTTAAAATCTAATTTTAAGTTGTCTTCATTGCTATAGAAAATTCAGAAAACAGCATACTCAGGGGCATGATAACCAAAAGTCCCAAGAACACGGGTAGAATGAAGACGAGCTGCCGCATCAGGGGCTTGATTTGACAAATCAAAGTCGGCAATCTTGGCAACATCATCATCAAACAGCAAAACATTGCTGGACTTAATGTCACGATGGATGATGTGAGGAGTTGCCTTTTCATGCAAGCATTCTAGTCCTTTTGCAGCACCCACGGCAATCTTAACTCTTTGGGCCCATGTCAGCACAGGACCTGGTTGTGCACCTTTGACACCTTTTCGTCCTTCATTAAGAAATCAAAGAATTATTTGTATGACAAAGAAGATAAAAAGTACCTGCACTCAGAATTGAATATTGTAAGAGCTCAATACTTGATCCATTAAAATAAGAACCTTCTATGACCAAAGCCAACTTGATGAAAGTAAAGTTGTTAATATAAATTGTGGCAATATCCATTTTGGGCTATAATTTAAGGATAACAGTCTGAGGATCACATGATGTGTGTGAACACATAGAAACAACTTCAAAACACCAACAAATTATTCATAATCACTACAAAAGAGTTATGTAGTATAGATTATATCAAAGATTCTTTTATCTGTGGCAATGGCAAGAAGTGATGTCACCAAAATAATCTGAAGTGACTGACCATGAAGAATGTCATGTAGAGATCCATTTGCAGCATACTCATAAGCCAGGACACGAAGACCACCATCCACACAGTAACCAAGTAGCTCAACCGCATTTTCATTCTTTAGTCTTGAAACAATAGAAACCTGCAAGACCATGCATTAAGTAATAAAGTCTTACAGTGGAAAGATATGAGACATGGAGCTTATACATGGTACACTTTGATTAGCCTAACCTGTGCTAAAAATTCTTGGTCTGGTTGCTTGCTGGAGTCTAATTTTTTAATTGCAGCAGCATGTCCACTTCTCAAGACTCCATAGTATACCCTTCCATATGATCCCTCGCCGATCAAAGACTTTGAACCAAAATTATCTGTGATGTCCCTCAATTCATCAACTGTAATGGTAGGGACAGCAATCGGCAGGACAGTAATAGTCTGTTTTTCCTTTTGTGCTGTTTCTGTGGCATGATAACCCGCAGGGTTGCCTACAGAACAATCTTGGTTAAGTTTCATTATGATAAGATCAGAAGCCTGTAGAGATCTTTTTTTCCTCTCTTAGAAAAAAAACTTCATTATGAATGATGAAGACGGCTAGTCATTAAAGGGGCAAAATGGTGGTATTTAAAAGAAAATATGAAATGAATGTGACTTTTTATGACCAATTTAAAAGAAAACAGTGAAATAGCAGAAAAGATGTTATTTTCTTCTTCTCTCCTTTCGGAAGCTTGCATGTGCAATGAAGCATTAGGTGATAAACCAAAAGATTGAAAATTGCAAGTTTTATTCAGCCCCTTTTAATCTAAGCCCTTGTTTGAGCCCCATTTTTTGGGGTTAATAGATTTTGACATAGTGATTTTTTTGGAGAATGTATGATTAAAAAGTAAGGAAAAGTTTTGGGTTTACGTGCAGAATATTTTATCATGTGAATGTATAGTTGAAAATGAGTTTTGAAAAAAATGAGTTTTGGGAAAATGGGTATCAAACAAGGGCTAAACTTGTTTTATACAGGAAAAAACTGTTTATAATGAAGTGTCCAAAAGTAAACTCAAGAAAAGTAGTCCACTAGAGTCCAATGACGAAATTTTATCCCATTTAAGAATGGAAATTGATAATTTAAAATAACTAAAGACTAGACGAGTATAAACCTCACCAGCTGAGTGACTTGTCGTGTAAGGTCCATTATCAGCAGCCTTTTGCATGTAATCGTCCTCACAACAACCAAAGCAGCCCATGGTTTTTATTCTCCGCAAAAGATCTGGAGACAAAGCCATTACAAGCCAATGAGAAATACAGTTGCCTCCATGAAATTCAGCAGCAACAATAGATTAATGTGAGGGAGAGCCAAGTAGGTTATATGGCAAAGGGGAAGCGAATGTGTTAAGAATTAAGAAGCGCCCAAGTTTTGCCAATTGCTTAAATAGTCTTTCATTGTGGAGTATGTGTTTAGTGTTGATCCTCGGTATGATATGTAAGCATAAAGAGCTTCAATAACACAATAGCAGCAATTGGACTCAAGCCAACAAGGCAACAAACTGTGTGCCAAACATATGTTGAAATTGCAACGGACAAATTGTACAAAACTACCAAAAAACTCAATGCACTTCAATATGGAAACATAGATAAAATGATTGAATCACAAAGAAACTTCCCCAAGGCATTTCATTGACAACAGAATTTTCGGCATTAGTTATAATTCCATTCATCTTTCACCTCTCTGGATTAGTGTAATATAAGGAGTAGATTTCTTTGCCACAAAGGACATATTAACAGATGCAATTTGCAGCTTACCAACTTTTTCAAACAAATGACACCAAATCAAACGAATTATCTGTTGGTTTAATGTTCAGGTTTCTCAGCCCCCTAGATTGACAAATATCAACTTTGCACCGAGTCAAACTTGGTATATTGACGTTGTGCTGACTCTAGACTCTAGTACGAAATCAGCACATTTTTATCCATTTATAGCAAATAAATCAAATTTAGCAAGAATTCCATGAAGCAGACAATCATCAGAAAAATACAATAACAGGATATTATTACCATAACCAGTCTAAATGAGAATCTACTTGATCCACCAGAATCCATGAATTATAACAGCACAATAAGATTAATATAAGAAAAGTAGATAATCCCACAAACACCAAGAAGTCGCATAAAAAAAGCGATTCCCAGAAGACGAGCAGGAATCAAGAAACCAAATTTTCAACAGAAAAAATCCATCTATCAAGGAGGAAAAGCTTCAGTCTTTCGCACCGAATTGTCCTATAAAGACACAAACGAGAAAACCAGAACAAAAAATGATGAAATAAACAAAGCAAACAGAAAAAGAATCCAGAAATTTCAAAAGGGTAGTTAGATTGTTGGCCTAAAAACAAATAAATATAAGAAAAAAAGCAAGAATTAAGATTGATCTGCAATTCTGGGGAAGAAACGTTGTGACCTTATTTCTTGTGTATAAATATGCGACTGTTGCAGATGCTTGAAAATCCCTAGTCTTTTATTGTAGCAGCAACTGATCCTTTGCGAGGAATAGGATGAATATATGCGGGGTGTGAAGAGCAAAGACTGACAAAACGCGTGGGCTTAGACTAGAATTGTTCGGTTATTGCCATTCAAAAATGACGAGAATTTAGAAGTTTTGTCTAGTTGCTGTGTCTCTTTCGTTTTGACTAGTAAGCAGCTATACCGGGTTGTCAATGCTTCTTTAAATTTCTCTCTCTTATAATAGGGAAAATTGCATTGCCGGTCTCCTATTTTCCTAAAGGAATAAGTTGGTCTTTAACATTTTGTTATAGTTAAATGGTCATATATTATCTTGTAGCTTTCTTGAAATCATATCTCACGCATAGTGGGCGGCAAAGGCAAAGAAGGCAGCTTCCATTGAAATTAATCACGTTTCGTGAATTTTTGGTGATGTCTTTCTATTTTTGCGTGTTTAAATTCAATATTATGAGTGATTAAATATTTTTATTGTTATGATGAACGATGTAACTAAGGTTTTTATTATATATTTAAT
>CAIGRK010176838.1:0-13028 GCA_903798315.1 Fraxinus greggii | reverse complement strand
TCACACACATGCAGAAAGGATTATTCATGGATGCATATGCAGTAACCAGGTTTACTCTAAATAAACCTCACTAGGGTCATCACTCGACCCTATAGATAAAGTCGCCTCTCCTCTCATCTTACCATTCTAGTTATCCTTTTTCTTCTTGGGACAATCCCTAATAAAGTGTCCAACCTTACCACAACTGTAACACTGTCTACCACTAGACTTATCCCATCCGTTACCCTTCTTCTTACCATCCTCATCACTCGAATCACTACTCAAATCACCATTGTCTTGAGCTCTATCTAAATTCATCTGCTTAAACTTTATTATATTCCTCATCATAAGTAACTCATCACTCTTCTTATCTTCTTTTTTACCCTAAATCTCCGTCTCCTTACTCTTAAAGGAATCTATGACAATCTCAGGTATTAAGGGGTCCATACCATACTTAATTACATTCTTAACCTCTCTACATGAATCATGCGTGGAATTAAATAAAATAATAGCTTTATACGTTTCAGACACCTTTTCTTCACAATTAACAATATCTTGAACAAGTTTGTTAAAAATATTCAAATTGTTATCAAGATTCTTTGAAGGATCTATTTAAAAACTGAAAAAATCTTTTAAGCATGTACAACTTATTAGGAGTGGACTTAAGCAAATATACGTCTTCCATAGAATCAAGTTTTTCAACTTTTCTTAAGACATTGTTAGATAGGTTAGAATAATTGAAGTGTAAGAAAGTTCATCATATTCTTCGTTTTGTGCTTCTGTTAAATTTGCAGGAAATTTTCCATCTATAGCCTTTGAAACTTTTTGTTGAACTAAAATCTCCTTTATCTTTGTTGTCAAATTGAAAAATTCCCTTTTCCATTGAAAATTCCAATTTCGAAATGTGAAGAGATTTTGAAAAGCTAAACAACCAAAAATGCACAAATAGGTCACACAAAGTAATCCTAAGGCAACAATATACACCATTCTAGATTCCCAGGGTTTTGTAAGATTCACGATCTTAGATCAAGGAAATGTTCGAACGGGTCAAATCCTGGTGTTCTAATAGGATAATCAATGTAACACGAAGATATGTTAACAAAAAATTCAAATTTCCACACAATGTAGACTCATACAATGACTAGATGACAATTAGAGTAAAAATCAATAACCAACTTGCAATCAAGATTCAACACTTAAAATAAAACAAATAATTTCTAAATTTCTAGCACAAGAAATGGTTTCCCCTTCATGGTGTCATCCCACACGATGACGCACTAATGTTGAAATCTAAATGAGATTAGACAAATTACCAAAGCAGACCAATATGAGTCTGTAAATTACAAGAGATGCGAATTTACCACTTTAGGGCCACCACTATTTGCCCTAAAACTTTCAGAAATTGCAGCAACCAATCGAACACCGAACTGAAACACAAATTTATAGGGGCAAAATCGTCTAGTTTTCTCCATATAACCTGAAATAGAAAACTAACAACACCAAAATGTTAGAAATCACGTTAGAAAGATTCTATTTGAAAAAATCGTCGCCAAAAATTGCCCTCACGCGTGATCGCCGGAGCTGACATGCACCATCACCGTTGCCCATTGTCACCCCTACGCGCCGAACCACCAGGTGTGCCTCCACCTACACGTTCCACTAGTTGTTACCATTTCTCCAAATTTCTCCTGATTTGACTGGAAAACTAATTTGCAGGTCCAAATTTTGGGAAAAAATGGAAAAGTTTCGGTTCTGCCTATTCTGCATCGTTCTGGTCAGATTTTGGAGCCCAATCCACCTTCTTGTAGCTCTGATGCTAATTGTAGCCGAATAGATCTTCAATTATGGATTCTGGACTCAGATTAAACATACCAACCAATATCGATCAATCAATAACAACTTTACGAAAGAATTCAAAGAGAGGTTGAAAGATACTTTTTGTGAAGAGATCGACAACTTGTAGATGAGAGGGCACATATTGAGTGTGAAGTACAAGTTCCCGAAGAAAATGGTAATCTAATTCAACATGCTTTGCCCGTTACTCCAAGAAACTAGATTATCAGCAAGATAAATAGAGTAGCTAGAGGTGGACCGGTGAGTATCAGGATAACCAACCTAATCAACATCAAAGTAAGCAACTAGGGCACCAGGAACAGCAAAAGGGCAAAAAGAAAGACCAAAGTGCAGTGTGCCCTTGACATAGCGTAAAATACGCTTGACAGAAAGAAAGTGATCTGTAGTAGAGGTATACAGGAATTGACCGATATAGTTAACATCATTAGCGATGTCAGAATGAGTAATGGTTTAGTACTGAAGGGCACCAACTAGAGATCTGTAGAGAGTGGGGTTCGAGAAAGTAGGTCCATCACTAGTCAAATGCTGAGAGATGACCATATGAATGTGAATCGGCTAGTTGTCAAGTAACTGTGATCGAGTAAGAATATCCCGAGCATATTTTAGCTGACTAATAAAGAGACCATCAGTAGTGGAAGTAGCTTCTAGACCAAGAAAGTAGCTGAGGGAGACCAAATCTTTGGTGGCAAACTCAGAATTGAGCTTGCGAGCGAAGCGGCAAAAAGAAAAGAGTTGTTTCTAGTAATAATAATATCATCAACATACAAAATCAGATAAATAGTGTTAGATTGCTGATGAAAAATGAAGAGAGAGGTGACTGGATGACTGCAAGAAAACCCAGAAGTGAGAAGAAAGGAATTGAAACGCTGAAATCAAGCACAAGGAGCTTTTTTGAGGCCATGAAGAGCTTTCTTCAATTTGCAGACATGATTCGGGTATCAATGATCAATGTACCTAGGAGGTTGTTCCATATAGACATTTTTAGTGAGAGTGCCATTGAGAAATGAATTCTTATCAAGTTGACGGAGAAGCCATCTGTTTGTAACAGTAAGAGAGAGCACAACGCGAACAGTAGTAGCTTTGACAACAGGACTGAAAGTGTCAGTGTAGTCAAGACCAAGTACCTGAGTATAGCCTTTGACTATAAGCCGAGCCTTGAGGCACTCAATGGATCCATCAGGCAGATACATGGTTCGAAACACCCATTTGGAACAAAAAATGTTGGTGTTAGCAGGTCTAGCGACCAAAACCCAGGTACGGTTATGTTGTAGAGCTTGAACTTCTTCATCCATAGCAGCAAGCCATGTAGGGTTCTTGGTAACAAACTTGAATCCTTTAGGCTCAGTGGAGGAAAGAAGAGTAGGAAGCAGTCCAGAGGATCCCAAAACACTAAGACTCACTAGATGACGATTTTTGAAAATGCCAGCTTTGGCTCATGTGAGCATGGGATGAAACCTATCCGAGGAGCTGGAGTTGGAGTTGGAGTAGTGAGAAATGGAGCAACATCAGAGTCAACATGAAGTGGTTGAGGCTCCTGAGATAGTGTAGAGGGACCTGCAAGAGAATTGATAACCTGTAAAGACTCACCCACTGGGTCAGTACAAATAACACACGGCTTAGATTCAATTGGAGGAATATGCAGAGAACGGTGTAGAGAGGATAGTGCAGTTGGGTTGAGATGGAGCAGGCTTGGTTTAAGAAAATTTGAAAAGTGGAAAGAGAAAAGGGGTTGAGCCCAGAGTTATCTCTAGAGGGAAATGGTTTTCATCGAATTGGGCATGTCGGGTGATATAAAGCTTGGAGGTAGTGGGATCAAGACAATGAAATCCTTTATAAGGACTGTATCCTAGAAAAAATGCAAGGGATGCTGCAAGGAGAAAATTTGTGAGGCATATAATCATGCAAACAAGGATAAACACGACAACCAAAATGATGAAAAATTCTCATAATTTGGTGATGAACCATAGAGAAGCGGAAAAAAAGATATACCTCTAAGAAGTGGTGTGGGCAAACGGTTGATGATGTAGGCTGCAGTATTGAAGGCGACAACCCAAAAACGAGGAGAAAGATGGGAATGGAAAAGGAGAGCCAGTCCCGTCTCGGTCACACGTTGGTATTTTCTTTCAACTCGACCATTTTGAACGGGTGTATATGGGCAAGAGAGTTGATGGTGAATACCCGAGGTTCTAAGATGTGCTTTGAAGCAATTGCTTGTAAACTTGTCACCACCATCACTTTGAAAAATTTTGATGCGGGTGGAATGTTGGTTTTCCACAAGTTTTTGAAAGTGAATAAAAATATCGTAAAATTCGAATTTTAATTTCAAAGGATAAAGCCAAGTGAAACGGGAATAATCATCAATAAATAGCACATAGTAAATGAATCTCGAATTTGACTTGATGGGGGAAAGACCCCAAATATGAAACAATGGTTGAATCTCTCTCAATTCACCCTAAAAATCGGCTGCCCTTTTTCTCATCTCTTGGCTGCCTTTCTCAATCTCTTTTTCTCTACACACTCTAGCACAATACACGCACACATACAAGGAGAAAAGGAAATAATATATATAGGTTTTTTTAGGTTTCTTGACTTGGCCCAATATCCAACAAATGGGCCAACACAAAGAAAATGGGCCAAGACACAAGAAAGCCCAAGGCAACATTAACACATTTAAGCTGCTACTAGTGGCCCACATTACTTTCGGGTCTAACATATGGATTGCCTGATTGATATTTATTTCACTTATCGATCGAGCCCTATGAAATATAATTCGACACTGTTTAACATCATTGTCCGGGATTTATTGGGCATCAAAACCCAATTGTTAGGTGTGCGACCAAAGTCCCACATTGACTAGAAGTGGAGAGGATCATATGTTTATAAGTATGGACAATATCTCCATTGGTATGAGGCCTTTTGGGATGAAGTCCAAAAGCAAATCCATGAGGGCTTAGGCCGAAAGTGAACAATATCATATCAATGTGGAGATATGTGGTGTCCATAGTCTAACAAAAGGTATCAAAGCTAAGCCCAAAACATAGCCATGTGCATGAATTCCTCGGAATGTCGAACGAAGGTGGTGAACCTCGGTCTGCTCGCGATGGGGTCTGTGGATGAGCTCTATTGGATAGGTGGTGTGCTCCAGATGCTTCATGGTCATGTCGTGACCCCAACATGGTGAAGAGGGGTTGACCTGGATAGAGCAAGCTCTCAAGTTAGATAGTGCTCTCCAGATGCTTCATGGACGTATTTTGGCCCAAACATGGTGAAGATAAGAGTGGAGAATCTTGGTTGGTAGAGAGTGGACGGATGGATGATCGTTTGAGGGGAGGCTCAGTGGTCCTTTGTTGGAGGGGAGGATTGTTGGGTGTGCGACCAAAGTCCCACATTGGCTAGAAGTGGGGAGGTTCATGGGTTTATAAGCATGGACAATATCTCCATTGGTATGAGGCCTTTTGGGGTAAAGCCCAAAATCAAATCCATGAGGGCTTAGGGCCAAAGTGGAAAATATCATACCAATGTGAAGATATGTGGTGTCCATAGTCCAACACCCATTAGGAGTTGGAAATTGGTATGAACGTGAAGAAGAGTTCGGAATGGAGAAGAACATTATTGGATGCATTTTGGAAAAATATTGGCCGCAACCAGGCACCAAGGTCATGGCGCCTAGGCACCCCGATTCTGTTTTTGAACAGATTGGCAGGCGCCCAGGCACTACCATCTTATGCAAATTTTATGCGTTTTTCATTCATACTTCATTTTAGACTCAATTTTTTGGCATTCTACTTCTTCAACAACTCTATCATTAGGGTTTGGACATCCCCTACATGATCCCTATAAATATTAGGCTCTTCTATACAATTTTATAATGTAAGAAGATAGATTACTAGAATTATAGGATCCATTGTAATTTTCTATCTTCTCTATTATTATTGAGTTAATAAAATTTCTTAATTCCTCTGCCATATTTTTTATCTTTATTATTCTTTTCTTTGATCTAATACTTCATTATTTGTCATATAACTTCAACAATTCATTCTGGTGGTTGGTATCATCAAATGATATTCAAACAATACATAATTCTTGTATTTCCAACATTGCTAATCCAGGCATATTAATATTTCTTCCAACAAGAGATATTTTGGTTGTTTAAGTCGAGTCTGAATATCATTAGGGTGTTGCTGTGAAATGGTCAAACACTCGCTTATTTTCTCTCTTCTTACTTTTAAATCATATTGAATCTGTGCATGTAATTTTTTGTGTTCAAGTTTAAAAGAAAGAGGTTTCCAGAGTAAAAAAATTATCAAACAGAGACTATTGATTCCACATTCATCAAAATTTGTTTGTAACTAGGCATTTTTTCACTATGTAACAAAACTGAGTTTTTCAGTAAAGGTCTGAACACTGATCATTGTTCCCATATTCATCAATATTTTTGAAATTTAATTTTTAACTTATTATTAATTGAGTTACTTTTTTGGCAGCTTGTAGAGCAGAACATGAATTTACATAATTATTTGTTGTATGATGAGTTTCTTTTTAATTTATTTGCTTCTACATTATTCTTTGGGTTGTGTACTTGCATACACATTTATATACTTTTGGCCTTTGCAATTTTGGGGACTGATGTAGGATAGGATAAAAGGCAGCAAGAAAGTGGGGAAAACCAGAGAGAAGGAGAGAGAAACCGGAGAAGAAACAGAAATTTAGGGAAAAGGTGTAGGGAGAAAACGATTGCTCCAAGTAACGCCATTTCATTCATCATATTCATCAACTTTCTAAATTGTAATGTAAAAACTGTTTAAATAGTAAAAACTTAGCTAAGTGATGGGTTTGGGCCAACCCACAACTACAAACCACCCAATAATAGAAAACATAAATGATAAAGCCCAATAACAATAAAAATTAAGTCTCAATGATGTTTGTATCAGGGACTCTTGGCTTAATTCTAAGTAGCGGTAGAGGAGCTTACTGAGTATTCTATAAAATTTTGTAGTTTGTGAAATTGAAATTACATGCATTTATGGCTCTATTTTGTTGGAGTTTTATAGTTTTTCTAGCATGTTTTTTATGATTATATAGAATTGGATAATTCAAAAGTCAATTACTTCAAATGCTTTATACGGCTTCAAAATGTTTGCATTTCTTACTTATTAGTTATATGTTGCAAGTGAAAATCTATTTCAGTTGGTTTGATATTGGGTTCGATTGAATGAAGCTTCTCCCAAATTGGTTTAATATAACTTCAACTCAGATCATTCGCGTAGAAGTCCATTGTGTGTAGGTTTGGGATACCAAAGGTGTTATAACCGACAATGGAAGGCAATTTGATAATTCGCAATTCAAAAACTTTTGTGCCAACCTTGGGATTGACCGTCGCCTAACTTAGTCTCCCATCCTCAGAGCAACGGTCTCACGGAAGTAACTAATCAGATTATATTGCAAGACCTTCGAACAAGGATCGGGGATGCTAAGGGAAGTTGGCCTGAAGAATTGCCCGCTATACTTTGGACATACAAAACTTTCCATAAGACTGCGACAGGTGAGACCCTTTCCATGCTAGATTTTGGCGTGGTGACCATGGTATCAATTGAGGTCGGCCTTTTGACACAACGAATGCTCGAGCCCCCCACTGAAGGACAAATGATCGAACACTTTGACTTTCTTGAAGAAGTACAAGAACCAGCCTCATTGATGCTCGCAAGTTATCAAAACAAAACAGCAAGATACTTCAACGCCAAGGTCGAGACAAGGAGGTTCAGATTTGGTGATTTGGACTTTAGGAGAGCAGCAACTACTGGACACCCTATAGGGAAACTAGGACCGGTATGGGAAGGGTCTTTTGAAGTCATACGGCAAGTGAGAGGTGGTGCATACAGCTTAAATGATACCTCAAGAAGACCACTCCCAAGGCCATAGAACGCTGACAACTTAAAAATTTATTACAAGTAGTTGGTTATGCAACCAGGTACATAGGATGTTTGGTTTTCTATTTCGTACTCAGGAAGTTTTTCTTTCTTTTTATTTTTATTCTTGGTTCTAGTATGGGCTTGCGTGCCGTTAAACATTTTATTTTTCAGTTATGGCCTATGTACCTTGTACTTTTTTGTTATTTAAAATTTTTTTCGTCATTAAGAGCTTGTCTCAAAATCATTAAATTAGCGTAAGGTCGTGCTCCGTGCATGCAGCTACCATATTCAATTAGTGTAAGGTCGTACTCCGCCCATGCAGCTAACATATTCAATTAGCGTAATGTCGTGCTCCGTGCATGCAACTAACATATTCAATTAGCATAAGGTCGTGCTTTGCGTATGCAGCTAACATATTTAATCAGCGTAAGGTCGTGCTCTGTGCATGCAGCTAACATATTNCATTTTATTTTTCAGTTATGGCCTATGTACCTTGTACTTTTTTGTTATTTAAAATTTTTTTCGTCATTAAGAGCTTGTCTCAAAATCATTAAATTAGCGTAAGGTCGTGCTCCGTGCATGCAGCTACCATATTCAATTAGTGTAAGGTCGTACTCCGCCCATGCAGCTAACATATTCAATTAGCGTAATGTCGTGCTCCGTGCATGCAACTAACATATTCAATTAGCATAAGGTCGTGCTTTGCGTATGCAGCTAACATATTTAATCAGCGTAAGGTCGTGCTCTGTGCATGCAGCTAACATATTCCACCAATGTAAGGTCATGTTCCGCACATGTAGCTGGTACTCCAAAAACACACTCGACCGCTATACCCTGACCTAGGTACTTTCAAGATTCTGTATGACAAAATTATATTAAGGATGAGATTGGGTATAGTACTCACTTTCCACGTAAGATCGCAAGGTCCCAAAAAAACCCTCGATCGTCTAACAAACTTGAGCTCACTTGACAAAATTTGGTTGAATGAAGCGCTCGAGCTAATTTTGTCAAACTCGAGTTCATTGGCCAAAACTCAGTCAAGGGAAACACTCGAGCTAATTATGACAAACTCGAACTCATTAGCCAAAACATGGCCGAGTGAAAAGCTCGAGCTAATTATAACAAAGTCGTGCTCAATAGTCAAAACATGGCTGAGTGAAAAGCTCGACCTAATTATGACAAACTCGAGCTCATTAGCGTGAAACGCTCAAGCTAATTATGACAAACTCGAGCTCATTATCCAAAACATGGTCAAGTGAAAAGCTCGAGCTAATTATGACAAACTTGAGATCATTAGCCAAAACGTGGTCAAGTGAAATGCACGAGCTAATCATGACAAACTCTAGCTCATTAGCCAAAACATGGTCAAGTGAAAAGCTCGAGCTAATCATGAGAAACTCGAACTCATTGGCCAAAACTTGGCCAAAGGAAACGTTTGAGCTAAATATGCACACCAATTTCGAGCTTGGCATTCCACAAAACACACGAACTATCAATGGACACGAACACAAAATAAAAATAAAAGCATCGATCTATCATTGATAAAGAGCCCAACTCGGGTAATGTACTTGTTATAATTTTTTTCAAAACAACAAAACAAAAGTTCGGGGAGGGAGTCTAGGTCCACCGAGTCTATCGGATTATCTTGAGTAGGAGTCTCGACTTCTTTCTCAGCGTCATCTTCTACCTCTGACTCTGAAAGCTCGAGCTCGTTGGCAAGCTCATTCACTATCTTTAGATCCTCGATGAGAGGGTTCGAGTCTTCAAGCAGTTTGGTCCCAAAAATTTATCACGTCAACCTCAGGCCATAATGATACGACCACGAGCAATACTGCCCTAGTAGTGTCCCAAACTCTTCTGAATTTTTAAAATCGTCGATTGTTTGAGTTGGGACCATGGAGAGTTCATCCTCAAACTTCTTCCTCGCATGAATATGCATGAGTGTGGCCTCCTCGCCCTCATCCTTAGCCACCCCAACCTGATCTCGAGCTTTCCTTGTCTCGATCTGTGCAAGATCATCATCGAGATCGAGCTCTCGAATCCACTTTTCTTTCTCCTCATTTATTGCCTTGAGCACCACTACCTTGCTAGCAGTTCCCAACTTGTTCATGGCCAAACCTCAGGCCATGCTTAAGGCCTGAAATATAATGAATAGTTAACACTCGAGCCACATGCAAAAACATATTAACAATTTTAAGGTCGAGTCCATACCTTTAGTGTAATGAGCTCGAGCACCCTGACCTCCTCACTGGGGTCAACCTTATCCAAGTACTTGTTCACTATACTTGGGATGGGGGACATCGAGCATGCTCTTCCAATATCGATTTGGAGAGAAGAGCATTATCTTCGAGGTCCACTACTTTCGGTGTGGTGTGGGAGTGGAGGTATGAACAGGGGGTCGAGGTTATGGCTGTGTCAAAGGAGCTGGGCTCTTCGATGTTTGTCCGATCTCGCTTGGGATTTTGCTCAAGTCCCCTTATCAAGCTCGTTTCTTTCCCTTAGACGGGGTAGGCACTTTGGGCTTTGGACCCTTGACCTTGTGATGAACGTTCGTGAGAAGCTTGGAGGGATCGAAAGACATTTCCAAATCTGCAAAAATAAATAACAAAACATTAGCTCGATCTTAGTTCGGCTTACTATAAGGAAACAATAAGAGTTTAGGCTCATACCCACCCTCGAGCAAATAATCAACCCTGGCGACAATAGGATCGTGGTTAACTAGCCTCAACCTATCCCTTTCCAAAACCTTGAAGTATGCCTGACCCTCATTAAACCTATCCTTTTCCAGGATCTCCCACATCAGGCTGAATGGATGGTCAAGGTCTTGAGGTTTAACAAAAAAGAAATGCTCTTTCCAACCTATGAGAGAGCTCAATGTATCTGGTGCCCTAAACTCCCTTGGTCAATAGATACACAAAATAGTTGTATCCCGGGGAGAATTTTAAATCAAAAACCATCCTTAAGAGGCCAACCCTGGGCTCTACCCTGAGGCATCTACATAAAATAAAAAAATAAACTAAGAGCTTACACCCATTCGGAGCCAATTGGCCCTAGCATATAAGAAAGGAGGTCAAAAAGTTGATAAGGAACGGGTGAAGGGGTCACCTAAGCTCGGCCTTGAGGGCATCCTTAAAGAAAGTCATATCTCCCTCTCGAACATCTAATACAGTTTTGTGAGGCTCGAGGGTCCTAACGTCACATAGAGGCATAACTCCGAACTCCCTAGAGACTTTTATAACGATATGTTCTTTGTACTTGGTTGCTCTTCTTGGGTATGTCAAGGTTGTCTTGACCTCAGGGTGCGAGTCAATAGGTACGACCATAGAGATAATGGACGTAACTTCTACCTCAGGGCTCTTAGTGGTCGAACTTCTAGAAGACTGATACTACCACCACTCGACACCTCACTGCTACTACTTGACATTATACTACTTAAAATAAATAACTTAATAGCTTGAACACTTACCCCTTAAAGGAGGTCGCTCACAAAACCCTCTAAGTTCGATGAACTTCTTTTAATGAGAGTTGAGAGTGAAAATGTGAAAAATGAGAGGTGAAAAAGGGGTATTTATAGGGGTCAGAGGAAGGTCAAAGGTCTTGCAATCCTGGCCCTTAGATTATGCCATGTGCCAGCCATCCAAGGTCGGTCTTCCTCTATCCAACATGCGTCAGCCACGTGTCGGCGCCATCTGTCACCCACGAACAACCCATTAAGTTCGATCTCGAGCCTCGTCACTTCGTTACATCTAACTTCGTAGCTCGAGTACGCAATTTTTAGCTGCGACCTAGATGCAAGGGGGCCTGTGATACGTCACCAAACTATCAACCACCCCAAGCTCGACCACCTGGATCTTGGTGGGGTCCAATTACGCATGTGGAAAGTTTGGGCCTCATGATGAGATCGGGCTTTGTTGAAGTCAGGCTCACCTTATCTCACGCCTTCCAGGGATACTAATTCTATCTTGACTATAACTCTCCACCTTTCCTATTTAATATGTTTCCTAACCTACTACGAATATGACTCAAGCAGTGCACTTCTAACATAACACAAACGCTTTGTATAACAAGGATAAGGACTATAGAAGGTTAAATCCTTTAAGGACTCCATCTCCAACATCTACAAATACATAACCCAGCCTCATTATTCAGGTACATTTTTCATTAATATTCTAGCATATAATCTTTTGTAAAATTCCTCTTTTTGACTTAAGCATCGGACGGGCGACGAGGATACACTTTGACACCTTTGTTTTAGATATTGAAGACTAGATCATGCTGAGTGCATTCAGGTGCAAGTTTTAGGTAGCATCAGATAGAATTATAGCTCTCTTCCAACAACCTTATTCATTAGGCTGCATTCTTGTTGAAGTAAAATATTAGGTATGATATTTAGTAAGAATTCATCTAATCTATTTTCCTTATGATATGAATCTTATGTTCACAAACACATTTGTGTGTGTGTTGTAAATTACCAAGTTTACTCCACAATTTGAATTGTTGATGTTAAATGTCTGATAGTATCATAATGGACAAAGAATGACTACAATTATCAAGGTTATTGTCTGGAATAAAATCTCATAAATCTAGTTACAAATTTAAACAATAATATAAAACAATCATAAAATTGTACACGCAGATTTTCAGAACAATGCAGAGATGGAGCATGAAATTTTGTTGAACTAGCTCTTGAAAATCTAAATTCAGAAATGATAGGATGCCTTCGTATTAAGTGTAGGAATCTAGAGCATCACGATTTTGAAACAGTGTATGAACATTTTGTTATTAAAGGCATGGATCCTATATACACTGTTTGGGTATTTCGTGAAAAATGGCCAATTAAATCAAATTTGGTCGATGTAGAAATGCCTAAGTCAAAAGTCTAAAAAAATGCCTGAAAAAAATTCCAGCAAAAGCCTTGAGTTATTTCCCTACAATACCAAGACTTAAGAAGATGTTTGGACAGATGAGATGGCAAAATAACTTAGACGTCACTCAAATAATAAGAATTCAGATGGTAAAATGAGGCATCCAGTTGATTCATTCGGGTGGGAAATGATAAACAGAAGGTGGCACATTTTACGTCAAATCCTTGAAATATTAGATTAGGTCTTGTTACTAATGGATTCAATCCTTTCAAAGATCTTAACTCTATATATAGTTGTTGGCCAGTAATTTTAACTGTATATAACTTGCCTCCCTCATTATGCATGTCAAAGGAAAGTTTGATGCTGAGTTTATTGATCCCGGGACCAAAGCAACCAGGTAATGACATAGATGTTTATTTGG
>CAIGRK010176801.1:0-11072 GCA_903798315.1 Fraxinus greggii | reverse complement strand
ACAATTTTTTCAAAAAGAAAACAGCACATCTAAAGATAACTGTCATATCTTGTCTTCTTTTTCTAAAAATCTCTGAGTCTTGTCTTATCATTCACCAGCTTTTTTGCCAAATGTCTAAAAGAAAATCTGGAGAATCCTTATCCTTATCATCTTTGGAGAAAATCCTTATCCTTATTATCTTGTTTCATAATTGTGTTGCCAATACTGTCCAAAGATTCTCCTTCGTCAGTACAATTGTCTGGATTATCTTCTTCTTCTGAATTATTGTCTTTGAAGTCTTCAAAGTCTTCTAAACTTTTTTCTTTTTCAATTTTCTTTTTGCCTTTTTTCTTTTTTATCTGTATCTTTTTCTTCCTTGTAGTACTTTGTTTAACTTGCTGCTGCAATTCCAACTTAGACGAGCCCACGAGCTGCTCGTTTTTTGACGCTCGGCTCGCCTAGCGAGCCAGCCCTCTCAGCTCGGCTCGTCTTTTGACGAGCCCGAGCAGTTCACGAGCCGTATTTTGACGAGCCGTTTGGCCCATTTGCCACCTCTACATGTTCATTTATAGGACAGTTAAAACCTATCCAATTACAGATGAGATTACGATAGTGTTGAAAATGGGTAAATAAGTTATTTTATGCCCTCCGACGGACCTTTTGGACGAGAAGTGTTATCAAAGACCAGAAATGCTAATTAATTAAATGTTAAAAATTAGAAAAAAAAAAAGTTAGGAACATAAAATGCTACATCGAGCAAAGATTGGAAATGATAAATAGAATCACAATGTAGTGCAACTAATAAAAACGGCAGTACATATATTAACCCTCGAAAAAGGGTCCTTGGACCCGACACAAACTTATAGAGCTAGCCAATTTAAATTGACTCTTTCATGGATTTTGAGAAAAGAAGAAGGAAATACTGCACTATCAATCCTCAAATGACAGTGCCATAAATAAGTTAATTCTCAAGTCATGACGGAGAATTGGCAACTCAAGTCACAATGAAAGATGGCCGTACCCGTAATGGTCCTAAGATCGAGTATGTTTGAATCACAACCTTAAGCAACTAATAGTTTTCTACTTATTAACTCAATATAGGAAAAGAAAGGGATTCACTATGGAAAAAAGAGCGGCTACTTTCCAATGATCAAATAGTACCTCGTGTGTCGCAAATTAAAAAAACCTTAGATGGAAATTCATTCAATTGAAACGAAGCTTGCCGGAATCAAAACCATAGTCTTGAACAAGTAAATAGGTGCAGTTCCATTATAAAAGTTCAACCAAAACGAGTAAAATGTGTTGAAGTTAATTCTTCAAGTAAGATATCAATATAATTTAATAACTCGACAAGGTTGGTCAGGAAAAGATATTGCAATTGCTTTGTAACCTCAGAAACGACGTTCTGATCTATATTCTCACTAGAGTTTGGTATTCTTACTAATGCATCCTCCATATGGGGTTTCCTCTCGCCTCCATCCCGTCTTGTCTCTTGTGCCATTTCTCATCTCTGCACCAAAGGCTGCATAAAATCCCAGCATTACTTCATGAGAGGTCTTCATGTCAGTAAACACGCCCTCTAATTCTGAAGTAAATTGAAACCAAGTTCAGTCTTCAGTTTAACAATCAGACTTATTTCAGCATTATCAAACACTGATTTTCCAGACGAGTCGCTTTGCTGAATGTTGATTATTGTATTTCCTAAATATATCTTTCTCCTGGAGATAACAAAACAACATTATTACCTTGTCAAGAATTATCTCAATATCTTCTTCTTCTACTCTAAGTCCTTTGCACAGTTTATCATCAACGACAACGATATATACTCAGGCATATGAGGATTCAAATTGATGAAATATTCAAAAGAAGAGTTCCATGCATTCTGGAAGGTCTCGTCATTGTTGAATGCAGAGCTTATGATTTTATCATACTTATCCTTTTTCTCAAGAAGGGAGTCAACAAATTCCACTGGATTATTCAATTTCTCAGGATCAGCAACAAGTTGTCTACCAGTGTTTCTAATGTGAGGTGTCATTAAATCTAGCATTATAGAATGACCATTAGGAAACCCAGCGAAATAAGCTGTACATTCTTGATAATTCATCACATTTATATCATCAAGAAGCATATTTACCAAGCCTGAATTCTCCATGTGAATTAGTCTAAGCATGTGATTGGCAATCATCTCTTTCTCTACGACAGAAATTATCTTGGCTTCTCTCTTTTCATCCAAGTAGTGTGATACCCTCGATATTTCTTCTTCCTGACATCTTTCAGCTTCCTTCAGATAGTCCTCACAATCACTGCTCTCAATAAATTCCTGAGACTTCATCCCATAAAAATCAGATGAAACAATAAAAGGTTTCTCAAAGTCTTCTTGGTAGACTGAAGATCCTAATTCCACTAGCATATTAATTGTATTTCTCATCAGCTCTCTATTGATAACTTCACCAGTACGTTCCCTATATATAAGATCAAGAAGCGTGTATTGAAGCCTGATCGGGATATTGCTACTTTGCTAGAGTGAATTACATTGTCCCTCCTAAGATTTAACCCCAGCTCAATGACAGGGGTTTTGTGGTTCCTCGGAACATATGTCCTATCCATGTACAACAGAACGTCACGGATTGTCTTCAGTGCAGTATTGTGATCAGTCCATTTTGTATTCAGCTCCTCCAGAAATGAAACACCAGAAGCAACTTCAATACATTTACACATCTCCTGGAGGTGGAATGTCATTGTTGACTCAAGTCCAGAATAGAGTTTCTCCCCATAATTATTTAACACCATATTATAAGCATGCCTGCGACCATGTAAAAAATCCACATCAGAGCTTAGAAACAACTTGTATGTACAAATATTATTCAATGAGGGTGAGTTTAAAGAACTATTGAAGATAGATAATTATCAATCATTTCAGCAGTAACCATAAATATATGACGTTTTAACGATGTACAGCATTACAATTGTATCATTCAAAACATATGCTCTTAGCATGAGGAAAATTCAAAAAACATTAATGCAGTGAGGAAAAAGTAAGGAAAAATTGTGAACAATTGACACAAACAATATATACACCACCAAAATTCTTCATTTTTCCTTTACATTTCTTCATTTTACTCAATGGATGGTAAAGATCGTATACTAGGTATAAATGTGCACCCCATGGGTTAAAACATGGAGTTTGTTGTTAGCCTTCAATAATGCATATTGAATGTGTTGACCTAAAAAATCGAAGTGGGACTTGCAGCCAATAGATTTCATGCCAGTCCCTGACTGCTTTTATATTACTTGTACACTCAAATGCAAACAAAGCCATAATTCGTCATGGGTATATGATGATAAGGGGTTCAGTGGGCATGCGAGGCCCATACCAAGTGGTGGTTATTGCGAAGACTATGAGGGATGACATAGTATAGCCTAAGGCAAGGCTTAATGGGTCAACTTCCTTGATCAAGTTGAAATAGAGAGGGTGAGGAGCATGCGAGATAGACACATTGTGTGCTGTCGAAAGCCCACGTGGCCCTTGCTCTCTTGGTGGTGCTTACATGGCTCCTTCATAGACTTCAGGGTGTAACAGTAAGCTAATATGAGCTCAATCACCTGTCCATTATATTCCAACTTCCAGTTTATCAGAAACATATCAATATCTAGTAATATTATCTGTGAACTTGAACATAACAACAAGCATTTTGCACTTTGTCCCACCTCGATCAAATAGTACTTGTTTGGTGGTCAATGAGACCATGTTTCAGAAAAAGCGAAGCTATATAGACATAGTTTTCAGTGACATCAATTGTTTCCACGAAACAGCTATGTCCAATCTCACAAAAATGGCCAAGCATCAGCGAGTCGCTAAACATAATGCACAATTAGAGAATCTCTGCTCTAATAAGCCAGGTAATGTCATTTCAGTGATTGTATCAAATTGTATCAATAGTTTCAGATGTGCAATCAATAAATTTATGCAATTAGAACCTGGAAGGCAAAAACACTATCATCACTCGTCTCAAATTACCCGATAATATCAAACAGAATGTCCCACTAGCACTCAGTAACTGTTAAGAATCAGATCATAATAATTTTTTCAAGCTAGGCATCTGAGTCTTTCCCTTTTAATTTATTCATGCAGCAACCATGGACTCTCAAGTGATTTATACTTCATAATCTGTTTTCCCTGACAAACAATTCAACCCTGTAAGTAATGAGCACTAAATAACCACCGGCTCTGTTCAAGAATATTTTGATTGGTCATAGAGACCTAAGCATACAAGAAATCAGACGGATTAGCAACAACCTTTGATCCCAGAACATCTTCAGATCATAAAATATCAGGAGGTAACATACAGTAATTTCTAACAACAGTGTCTATTCCTGAAAATTTTAAGGCAATTTGCATTAGAGGCTACAAATTCTCCGTTTTTTGGATAAAATGTGGAGTCTAAGAACATGGTTTAAATATGGAAACAATAATCTATAAGGGTTTTGGATACTATTCTTTAGAAAACGTTGATATTCTTAAGATGGAACGAATCAAGGTAGAAGAGGTGTATGCCTTCATAAGATACTTTTTTTTTTCCCAGAAAAGGACAAAAAAAAAAAGGAATAAAAAAAAGAAATGGAACACTAACCCATTATGTGCTATTAAAAGTCAAAATATAAACAAAAAAGGAAGTAAATATCAAAATATCATTGCAAGATTCTAATGCCTCCAATCAATCCTATGCTTATAACTAGAAACAAATAACTTATATGTTTATGGGTCTAACTTAAAAATTCAATAAGCATTTCTTTCATCTGGTTTTCTCCCAACTCGAAATAAATAAATCAAACACTGTGAAATTACTTCAAGATATTCAAAACTACATAAATCAACTCAGCATGACACTGGCATAAGAAGTCCACTAAGCTACATAGATTAATCATTAATTAACTACATATGACTAGTATTATAAATACACAAGTTGACTCAAATTCTAAAAAAATCGAATTTAATAACCTGTAGAGTTCTTCAAAGTTGATGTCAATATAGTTGCGATAGTAAATTTGGGAAATGGCATGATCCAGAATTTTCCAAGTAGTGTCCGCAAACTTCAGATCTACCACCACGCGATGCTCGAAAGCCGCTACCTGAAAATTCCTCTTCTTGCTAGCAACGGTTAGAATGTCATAAGGACGGTTGATTTCTCTGCCACTAAACGGGATGCTTTGGCTGGAAGAAGCTGAAAAATAGTTGGATTTGCTCAAAATTCTTGAATCTTGTTAAGTTTTAAAGGAAAAAGGTGGAAAAGATATAAAGTTGGCCACAGAAGAAGACAGAGTCCTAATTGCTTCATTATCATAAAAAGCATACCTTGAGGGACCAAAAAGTTCTCAGGAACATGATCGTGAAGGGGAGAATTCGAACTGAAATCTGACGGAACAGAGCTGACGCTGGGGCTCCTGGAGTGGGGATGAGCAAGTTCCCGAAACTCCTTTCCTTAACGTGGCTTGGACCAGCCTTTCCCAATTGTCATAAATTCTACTCGTCACTACATACAGTTCGATAAAGAAATATCATAGGATCATTAAAACACACGGTGAGGATAAAGAGATGTTGTTTAGCCTCCCCAAGTAAATATATAATTTTTTGGATCTTTTGCTTTTGTTTTATGTGGATAAAAATTTTATGTTTTCGTCACTATGAAAGCTTAAGAATGGGTATTTCATAAAGAAAACTAAGGTCCCAAAAATGCAAACATAAAAGGCCTAAAGGAAACAGATGAGGAAATGCAAGGAAATTACAGCATAAGTGCTTTTCTTTATTTTTTAGCTTTGGTTAAACATGTTGCCTCAACTGGTATATCTAATCTTTGGATAATGTAGGTTGAGTCCTCTCCAATTTTTCCAGGTATATAATATAAAGCCCCAATTCGATTTAGATGGTTTCGTCTGTTAGACCAGTTCATGTGTACTGTTGTAGACCCAGTCTATTTCTCCTAAATGTTCCCTTCATCATACCGAAAATTTTGAATTTTTAACTAACTTTAGGATGGAAATCCTGCACTATGTGGGCAACAATAACGACAGATTTAAATAAAAATACTTTTTGTTTAAAGGCTAAAATCTAATTTGCTATTGAGGCAATAAAATGGAGACCAATGGCGCAAAGAAGAAAATTGCAAATTTAATAATCTAATTAACAATGCCTATTTCATGGTGTAAAATAACACGTATCAAACAAAGTGCTAGATTGAAGATACGTACTTAATAGAAGCTAAGAATTGTATTCATGTCATGTCTGCCAATCTAACATATCGAACATGTCACAAGGCTTATATGTTTGATCCTAATGCTATTATTTGTAGAGTGCCCTGCTATGTTTGTTGAAGAATACATTGATGAATAACAGAGGGAGTTGACAACTCAAGCCCCAATGGAACATGGGACGAGAAAAGAGATGCATCTTTCCTATGAATAAATAGTACCTTACGTGTGTGGCAATTAGGACACCGTCCAATGCAGAGAAGTCGTAGACGGAAATTCGTTCAATATCAATGAAGCTAGCAGAAATCAAATCCATAGTTTGAACCATAAATAGTTACAGTTCCACCATAAAAGTTCAAGTGAAAACAAGTAATTTATTTAAGTTATTTCTTCAAGTATGGGTAAAATCCACTGTTAATCTCTCATCTAACAGTATATAAAAAGGAGACTTTGACAAGACCTATCGTTATTTATAGCTCAACATGGTTGTTCAGGAAATGAGATTTCAATTAATTTTTTACTTCAGTAATGGCGTTGTGATCTATACCCTCCTAGATTTCAGTATTCTTACTATTGCATCCTTCACCGTCTGTCTTGCCTCTAGTTTTCTTAGGCTCGGATTCCTCCATCGTAGGCTCCACAAAATCCATGAAGGTTTTCATATCTGTAAACAAGCCCCTCTAATTTTAAAGTAAATAGATACCCATTCAGTGTTCAGTTCAACAATCGGACTCATTTCAGCATTATCAAATACTGATTTTCCTGACATAAAAAAACATAAACACGAATGCATGGGCTTCACATGCATAAGCCATATAAACAGAATAATTTTTAATACTCTCTCTATAAGTGCATATCGGCTAATGCCCAAAATATTCACACTACGAAAATGTCCATAAACACAAAAATTGATATTCGGTAGTGAAAATGAAAAAGAAAATAGCACAGAAGTATCCCCCATTAACCTTCATCAAAATCCACTATTCACTGGGGCTGCATCATGTTTACTAATTCATATGTTCTTTAGCATTCCAACATTTCTTGAAACACTAAACATGTTAAGATGTTGTGGTACTGGACACCCAATTACAACTAAAGTAGAAATGAGAAAATCAAAGAAAAATGATGAACACAATAATTTTACGTGAAAAAAATCACGGGCAAACTGTAGAAAGATTTCACTATAGCAAAAGAATTATAAGAATATCTCTCTAAAATAAGGAGAACACAATTGACAATGCCCTCTCTTATAATAGGAGAAAAATATGCTCTCTCTAATAAAAAGAAAGATAATATTTAGGAGAAATATCACTTTTTCTCTCTAAAAACCTCTCTTTTTCTACGATTTTGAGCCCAGAAATGGGATGATATTTTGAAGAAAAAAAGCATGTATAATATAGGAAATGAAGGTAGTGATATGGTGGTTTGACTCTTGGTTGACAATGTGAATTTAAGCTGTAAACAGCTTGATATGTGCTGTCTTTTACACCACAAATAACCCACCATTTTTTATCAATTCTAATGCTTAATGAAGAAGAAAAATGTTTCTTATCCTCCTATCCATTTGTTGACAGCTTTGACCTACAAAAGTGGCTTTACCGTCACATATCTCCCACTTAAAATCACTCTTGTAATTCTTCTATCTTTTCTACACTTGTCATTTCCATGCCTCTTACATATCCGCTAGGCCTAAGGAGAATCGACACCAGATAAACTTGTCATTATTGATCGGCTTTGTTAACATATCTGCTAGGTTGTCTTTTGTATGAATTTTTTGTAATTCACACTTCCTTCTTCTACCTTCTCACGAAAGAAGTGATACTGAACTCGTATGTGCTTTGTCTTCGAATGAACTGCTGGATTCTTTGCCAGACGCAAAGCACTCTGACTATCACAAAATAGAGCAATCTGCTCCTATTTGTGTTCGAACTTCTCCAGTAGAATTTGCAACCATATTATCTCTTTGTTAGCTTGTGTAGCTGTGACATATTCTGCCTCCGTTGTAGAAGTAGCCACGATAAACCGCAATTTTGAAACCCAGTTTACAGCTCCTTCAGCAAGAGTAAGCACATAACCTGAGGTGCTTGCTCTTGTCAAGATCACCTGCATAATCTGAATTAACATAGCCTCTGATAGTAGAGTCTGATCCTCCATAACATATTGCAACATTTGAGGTACTGTTGACATATTTCAGGATCCTCTTTACAAAAGTGAATTTAAGTAAGAGATATGTGGCGGTAAAACCACTTTAGTGGGTCAAAGCTGTCAACAAATGAATAAGAGGATAAGAAGCATTTTTCTTCTCCATTAAGTATTAGAATTGGTCAAAAACGGTGGGTTATTTGTGGTGTAAAAGACAGCACATATCAAGCTGTTTACAGCTTAAATTCACATCATCAACCAAGAGCCAAACAACCATATTTCACTGCGATATACAAAAAATCTATATAAAAGACAACCTTTCAGATATGTTAACAAAGCCGATTAATAATGACAAGTTTATCTGTGTCGATCCTCCTTATGCCTAGCGGATACGTAAGCGGCATGGAAATGACAAGTGTAGAAAAGATAGAAGGATTACAAAAGTGAATTTAAGTAGGAGATATGAGACGGTAAAGCACTTTTGTGGGTCAAAGCCGTCAACAAATGAATAAGAGGCTAAGAAGTATTTTGCTTCTTATTGACAGCACATATAACCCGACGTTTTTGACCAATTCTAATTCTTAATGGAAAGAAAAATGCTTCTTATCCTCTTNGCCGATTAATAATGACAAGTTTATCTGTGTCGATCCTCCTTATGCCTAGCGGATACGTAAGCGGCATGGAAATGACAAGTGTAGAAAAGATAGAAGGATTACAAAAGTGAATTTAAGTAGGAGATATGAGACGGTAAAGCACTTTTGTGGGTCAAAGCTGTCAACAAATGAATAAGAGGCTAAGAAGTATTTTGCTTCTTATTGACAGCACATATAACCCGACGTTTTTGACCAATTCTAATTCTTAATGGAAAGAAAAATGCTTCTTATCCTCTTATCCATTTGTTGATCCTCTTTGACCCACAAAACAAAGCCAGCTTATCTTCAATAAATCAATTGGTTTATACCAATTTCCTATTTTATTGGGACTTGCCAGTTAGGAAGTAAAACCTTTCAAGTGAGAGTTAAACAGAATGTTATAACACACTAAAAATTTCAAATTTTGAACAGGGGAATCTAATGAAGGTTATTAGACATTTAAACTGAATCCATTAGAAAACTTGCCTTAGCTGATCATTTCTAATATATATACATGGAGGAAAATTGATATAAAAATTACATTAAGAAATTAGTACCGCAGTTCAAAATTAAAACGAAATGAAAAGTTTTGAGACAAACCCACTTAAAAAAATTGTTTTCCAATCCGAAATAAAGCCTTTGACTTTAGGCGCAACTTCATAACTTCAATCAATCCAAGCAAACAAGAAGCGCTCTTGGAAAAAAAATAAAGAAAAGACGGAATTTAACCTAATAAATATAGCCTCAAAAGAAGACACTGAGTCCTAATTGCTTCATTAAAAAAAAAGGGTATAAGAGATGCATACCTTCAGGGCCTGAAAAGGAAGAGGATAAGTGAAACTGAATCAGGAATTGTAATCTGATGAAATAGAGTTGAGGCTGGAAATTGGAATCTCTTTAACGTGGCCTTTCCCAGTTATTATATATTATTCAACACTAATATAATATTTGAATATCGTTATCACGGTATTATTCAAACACAACTGAGGATAAAGAGAAGTCCTTTAGCCTCCCTATATAAATTTTGATTTTCTGGGAGCTTTTACGTGTGTTTTTGTCGATATACAATGGCGTGAGTTTCTGTTTGAATGATGAAAGCTTAAGAATGTGTATTTTATTACGAAAACTAGGGTCCCAGCTACAGATTGATTTTAAGTCGGTACGGGCGGACGTAGATCGTTGATAGTAATAAAATATTAAGAACTCATTTGATGTCCATTTTTGTAAAAAAAATATATTTTAGAATAGTAATTTGCTGGAGAGTGTGTATTTAAAAATAAGGAAAAATTTTAAATTTACGTATAAAATTATTTTATTGAAGATTGCGTGGTTGAAAAGAAGAAAGAAGAATATATTTTTAAAAAATGGGAATCAAAACCTAAAATTTAAATATAAAAATTATTTTGTTCAAATTAAACATATATAATTTTTTATACAAGTAAAAAATACTTACCAAATGACATTGTGGCCAAGTTATAATTCAAAGGAAGAGTTCAAGTTCGAATTTTAACAATTGCATTAAAACTATTAAAACTTAATATATATTATTATGTTAACAATAATATCAAACTCAGCAAGTGCCCTAATGGTAAGAATTCCAATAATCTTTAAGAATAGTTACGAGATCGACCCGCCCCCTCCCTATTGCCATTCATTTTGGTAAAAATTGTAAAACAGTAAAAATTAGAGAACTAAAAACATATGAATTGCTAGCTAGGGAATTGAACCAAAACATCTCATAAGAATTACAAGTTCTAACCAACTCAATTGAATGAGGTATTTAAAAATGAAATGAAATAACAGTTATATAAACTAAAAAATTAATTTATTATCAAAAAATAAAAAATAATAAAAAAGTTCCCGGTGGATCTAGCACGGGCGACCATGAGAGCTCGCCGGGTGTTGGGTTCTCCCATGGGTCTCAAAGATGCAGACATGAAAAGCCAAAGGAAACCGATGAGAAAAGGCATGGAAATTACAGCCCAAGTGCCTTTTCTCGACTCCTTATCCTACGGACAAAAATACCTTCTAACCCTATTTCATCCAACTTTTTTGAGATTATAAGTTGTTCAA
>CAIGRK010176789.1:0-11434 GCA_903798315.1 Fraxinus greggii | reverse complement strand
ATAAATTATTAAGAATGAGAAAAACGAAGAAAATAATTATATACTGTTCATTTGGAGTAATATTTGATGTAATGGGGGTCGGAGATTATTTTCAATTTGGTACAAGATTTGGTGTAAAATGGTGTAAAACTTACCTCAAATTTTGGTGTAGGGTTGTAGATGGCCTAAGCTTGTATTTAATTAAAACCTCAAATTTTTTTTGTTGAAAATACAACTTTACCTATTGTTTAGTTAAACAAAAATAAATTAATGAAAAGAAAAGATAATAGTTGGTAGATTTTGCATTTTTTTATTTCTTTTTTTTATCTTTTTGTGGATTAAATATAAGGATAAAATAGTCATTTACTAAAACATTTAGTTTTTAATCAAATATAAGGGTAAAATTGTTCATTGAGGGACTGCAATAGCAAAAAAATTGGTTGAGGACCTACTTGCTATATTTCTGCTAAGTTGGACACTCAAACTATAATTCGTCGAAATAAAAAGTTACTCGAAAGTAACTTAGCCGCATTTTTGAAAGGGAAAATGCCCTATAAGATAAAGAAATGTCACCATGCCCAGCCCATGTAGCTTCCATTCGAAGGCGTTTAGAGGCTGACACCAGATGCCCTTTTCCATCTTTCCTTGTTTATAGGCTTGTTTGGTTCATGAGAAAAATATCTTTCCCATTTTAAGATATCTTTTCTATTTCATATGGTTTTCGAAAGATTTTCATGGCATTTATTACAGATACAACCAATCTAACTAAAAGTGACAATAGATCAAGTCCAACAAGCTCGACCTTACAAGTGCTTGCTGATTGGAGGAAAAAAAAAAAAAATTTATAATGGCATGTTTGTAACAAGTATGGATAATATAAAATAAAATAAAAATTAAACATCATTTATTATACTGAACAACACTATCTAATACTAAATATAAAGCATGCTCTAACCATACTAGTCCACAAGAGGGTTGGCAATGGTTAGGTTTGGCCAAAACCATCACCGAATCACCAATTTTTGGGTCATATCATAACCGCACCATAATCACGTAAGTTGGTTCAGTTCGTATCTCGATTCGGCAAGATTCGGGCGGTTATTAATCACAAAATAAATTATTTTTTATAGATTCAGTCGTTAACTTGAAAAAAAAAACAATTTATGAAAAAAAAAAGTCAGTGAAAACAAAAATACATTACAAGGCCAATTTAGCAAATAATATCCAGAATCCGAATTTAACAAACAATATTATCAATATAACAATACTAAACAATATCCTTGTCCGATCCTTGTGCATCGAACTCGATTCCTACTCAAAAGCTCCAACCTCAATTCATATTCAATCTTCATTCTTCCTCACAACTCTTACTAGCAAGGTCAAAGTAAATTCCTATATAGTAAATAAGAAATGTAAGTAGAGCTACCTAATATTTGTAACGTGTTGAATCTGTTGATTCCATATATGTTTAATATTTGTATAGTAGGGTGTAGGGTTAGGTTAGTTAGCGGGTCGATCACGATTTAATGGGCCAGAATTTTGGGCTAGACAGAATCATAGAAAGGATAATGGAAAACCCAATTGCCTAATTTTTTTAAAGGGTAATCGGTTCGAGGCGGGGGCAATGACGTAAATACCATGCCTGCCCTTTCCTGAATCGGGGCATTAAAATCAAATACCATATCCTCCCCATTGCGCCATTGGTTAGATTTTTTTTTCACCCCATTCGGTTCGGTTCACCACGATTTTCGATTTTGACAGTTCGATAGTCATCCCTAAACAAAGGAGTTATAATCACATATATGGCATTAAGAGTATCCCCAAGAGACCAATGTCACTTTTGTGACTTTGGAGGCCTAAGACGAACTTCATAAATTAGGTCCCCCAAACTTGAATTTGGCTAAGGTTTCTAATATTTTTATCTGCGCCCTTGTGGGGTCGTTTTGTATCACGTGAATTTAATGAGTAACACAGTAATAAAGAAATGATACTTATAAGAGAGCGTATGTTCACATATTGCTGAAAATAGATAAAATCTTACTGAGAAAAATATTCGATCTTTTAGAGAAAATTCATGTATCCAATGGATATCTTTGTCGAAAATGATTGATTTACAATAACACCAAGCCCTCTATGTGATCTATTGGAGGAAATTGTCAAATCTTATGCAATAACATTAAGTTGGCACCTAGTATTTATTGGATCAGAATGGATACTACAACGAACAACATTTTCGTTTTTTTGCTCATTTAATACTAAACAGTCTACATTCTATCATTTCGTGCCAAAAAGATTTCAATGTTACTCTTGAATTCTGGATTTAAGCTCCGAAACAAAAAGAAACTAGAGAAATAACATTTTATTCCCAATCAATTAATTGGAATCTCACAATGACACAAAAATGGATAATGCTATATGTACAGGGACTCCTTCACAAGCTTCATACAGAGCTTTTTTTTATTGGTTTGAAACTGGTGACATGGCGACCATTTAACTTTAAAAGAAAAAAGGAAATGAGGGAAACAGTGAAACACATACACCTTATCCCACGCACTGTAGCCTCACCCGCTCCCCCCTCCAACTAAATTGAACCCTGTAGCTCTGAGAAAATCGTCACCTCCGACTCGACTGAGAAAATCATTGGCTCTGACGTGTGCATCCGAAAAGCGTAAATGTACGGCCATCTTCTCCGCCTCCGTTTGTTTTCCACGTAAGCTACGTTGTACCTTTTTGCCTTCGAAAATCGCGACCACCTCTCGCGATTGGTCATCTTCTTCACATATGGTATTACCCACGTAAGCTAAAGTCTTTCTAGTTTTCTTTAGTATTGTGCATTTGTAATTAGTAATTGCATCATTATAGATAACTCTGTAAAGCTGTATTAGACCTTTTATTTCCCTTCTTCTTGCTAATTGTTTAACTTTTCCATAATAGGAGTCTGATGCTGCTCTTGGAAATGGGGGTTTGGGGCGACTAGCTTCCTGTTTTCTTGACTCTTTACCAACCTTAAATTATCCAGCATGGGTTTATGGACTTAGGTACAAGTATGGCTTATTTATACAGTGGATTACAGAAGATGGATAAGATGAGGTTGCTGAATGTTAACTCGAAGTATGCTTTCTTTCATTCATTNTTATTAGACCTTTTATTTCCCTTCTTCTTGCTAATTGTTTAACTTTTCCATAACAGGAGTCTGATGCTGCTCTTGGAAATGGGGGTTTGGGGCGACTAGCTTCCTGTTTTCTTGACTCTTTACCAACCTTAAATTATCCAGCACGGGTTTATGGACTTAGGTACAAGTATGGCTTATTTATACAGTGGATTACAGAAGATGGATAAGATGAGGTTGCTGAATGTTAGCTCGAAGTATGCTTTCTTTCGTTCATTTTTTGTTTAGTTCTCGCATATGCACAGAACTGTGTGGTATGCATTGGCCCAGAAACATGTTTAAAGCCTGCTAATCTGATTTGCATTACAGTGCAGGCATCTGCTAAGGGAGAGGAAGGCATGAATTTGTTGTTCGTTTGCTGCAACTGAAACTCTGGACACCGCTGGAGAGATTGAAATTGTAAACGGTTTTCACTTGTTGTTCATAACTTAGGCAACATCAACTTGTAATGATTCTGTGGATGGTTAACCAGAAATGTTAAACATTTTGGAAATCAATGTCGATATTGTTGAACATTTTTGATACCCCTTTCTTTCAATTCACTGTTCGAGTAGAAAATGTTGGTATTTTGTGTGTGAACATCTCAGCCATGGTGGTGTTTGTACTGAAGTTCTCCAGCTGTAATGGCCTAGAAAGGAAGCTTCCTGGTGGTAGGATACAATCTAGCTAATTCTCACACAGATATATAACTACTACATTTCTTTAAACTTGTCCACTATTACTCAATCATTCAACCGTTCATCGTCAACACAAAATGCAAACCAGCGGTCCGGGGTGGAGATGAGTGCGGCGATGTTGTCTCGATGTTGTCAATGGAGGCGTGAGATTTTTTTAGGACCTTACACTCACTATGCCTAGTATTGAATGGACGGCTTCGAAGACGAGGGTTTCAATTCAATTTTCGTTGTGGGCAGAGGCGAGGGCTTTGGAGATGGGGGTGATTCTATAATATCACTCTTTCCTCTTGTAATATCTGGTGGAAAGTAAAACAAGAAGATTATTGCATAATTCTCTTTAAAGAGAACTCAATAAATAAAGGAAAACACCAGTTGATTTAATAATTTTTCAGCCCAAATGGTCTCAAGAAAGGCTTCTGTGTTTTTTATGAATGATGTGAATAAAAGTAAAATAGAATTATTTCAAAGCACAAATAAGAAAATAAAATAGAATTACAAACCTAATGGAGGATGAACATGAAGTAGCAAGTTTGTTTCTGGGAAATATCACTTACAAATCGAGAAAGAATTAATAGGATTCTATGTTGGATCTGATTTAAAATTAACTACAAATTAAGCCCCTATTTGGTCCTCATTAAAATCATAATTCATTTTTTCTCTCTTTTCTTATCAATCACATATTCTCCAATAAAATAATATTATATGTAAATTCAAATTTTCTTATTCTTTTTTAACCACACGTTCTTCAGAAAAATACTATTCCAAAAATTAAAATAGCAAATAATGAGGGCCAAATGAGGGCTAATCGTAGGTTCTCACTCGCACGCACGCACAGAGAATAGACGCGAAGGAAAGAATTGGCCTTAAATCTGATTTTTCCATCTAGGAATAAATGAAAAATAAAAATATGAGGCCCCCCTTTTAAATTGGCCAGAGGCACAGGCTTCATTTACCTCCGCTCAAAATCGGGCCTGCTCAAGAGACTATTTATTTATAAAGAGTATCTTATACATTATAGTGATCACCTTTAAATTTAGATAATCAAAAATTTTATATACTCTAACAATGTTCTCTATTTTGTCTCTTTATTTTATTTTTCTCAAAAAATATTTATTGATTTCTCCTTTGATTTTAAATTAACATAATCTTTTATATGTAAGGGACAATGAATTCAAATATGGTTATGAATTATTTAACATATAAAGGCCCTATTTGAGAGCCATTAATTTCTTGTAATATATTATAGAATAGTAGATTTATGGAGAATGTGTGGTTAAAAAGTAATGAAACTTTATTGGTTTGTGTGTAGAATATTTCATTATATGAATGTGTGGTGAATATGGTACTGTAGCAAACAATTTAAAATTGTAAAGGATGACAAACTGGGCAAAGTATTGAAATCTGTGACTTATTAAATGTAATTATTATACATTAAGAATAAATGGTGAGTTTGACTCTCTAAGTTTGGAGAGTCAAAGAGACTCTTTATTTTTACAATCTTGGAACTTATTTTTAAGTATTATCTCATTAAAATAAAGAATATTTTGTATTTGGAGACTTTGTTGGAGATGCTCTAAGTCCTTTGTAACGTGGGAATCATTAATCGTGCCTTCTTAATGGAAAAATTGCAACAGGGGTGTGAGATCACTACGAACAGTAACATCAGATTGAAGACAAGAAGTGTGAAATGTTAGATTTATGCCCCAAATTAGGGTTAAGGTTTTGTGTGTAACGCATCTTGTATATTGGGCTTGAAGTAGTTGAATTGAAAAAGGAAAGAAAATATGAGTGTTCGTTGCATGACCTATGCGGTCGCATCCAACTACCCTATCCGACCGCATAGGGTATTATAGGAAATTGGGTACCTAAATTTTCCCTTCTATGCAACCGCATAGAGGACTACTATGTGGTCGCATAGTTCAATTTCTGGGTGCCGCGCGATTTTTTCTATTTACGCATTTTAAACCTAATTTCCATACTTGTTTCAAGGTTTTTAGGGTTTTTTCGAGTAAACGATCGTAACAAGTGGTATCAGAGCTATATGTTGTTGAATTTATTTGAGATTTCTTGTTCAGATGGCTGCCATGAAGTATAACATTCTGATTTTGGATCGCAATACAAGGTCTTCAACATGGCAAGTAAAGACGAGAGCAATATTGGTGCATATAGATTGGGATGATTCTTTTTTAGGTTTTGACAAAATGCCAACAACTTGGACATCAGAGGAGAAGCAACGGAAGGATCGGAAGGCACTTTCTATGATACAGCTTCATCTTTCTAACAATATTCTTCAGGACGTAGTTAAGGAGAATCAGCTGCTGCATTGTGGTTAAGATTGGAGCAACTATGCATACGAAGACATTGACGAGCAAGTTGCATCTGAAGTAGATGCTTTATTCTCATCGCATGGAAGGGAGTTCGTTGGAGGATCGTCTAGTTGTGTTCAAAGAAATACATTAGAAGTCAAGTATGATGAAGATGATCTGGCCTTGATTCGGTTGAGCTCACTGTCTGCTTCGTATTCATCGTTTAGGGACACAATTTTGTACAGTCGTGACACACTCACCACTGATGATGTTTACGATGATTTATTTTCAAAGAGAAAATGAAGCATATCGTTGGAGCTAAGGATGAGGAAGCTCTAGTTTCGTAAGGTGATCGACGGAGGGGTAGGTCGAGGGTGAACTTCAGCAATCAGGTTTGCTTCTACTGCAGGAGGAAAGGACACATCAAGAAGGATTGCAACAAACTGCATGGTAAAGGTAATTTATTCTGCAAATGGTGGGAAGCAATCTTATCATTTGGACCAGACAAATGTTGTTGGGAATTTTTCGAATGGTGGAGATGTGGTGTTGATCGTATCTCACGTGGAATCTAAGCCTGACGAGGAGTGGATTCTGGATTCAGCGTGTTCGTTCCATATATGTCCCATAGGGCCTGGTTTGAAACATATGAAACGATGAAGCAACGTGGAGTTGTCATGGGAAACAACCAATCTTATAGGGTTGCTGGAATTGGTCGGATCAGATTGAGGTTATTGGATGGGATAGTTCGAGTTCTTGGCTAGGTTCGACATGTTCCAGACTTAAGGAAAAACTCATCTCATTGAGTACCCTAGATTCGAATGGGTACACATTATCGGGTGGAGGTGGAGCCTTGAAGGTCCAAAGGAGTCATCATGTTGTGCTGGAAGGACGGAAGAGGTCTCAGCTGTATATCCTGCAAGGGTGCGCAAAATCAGGGAAGAAACATCTGGACATGTTTAGTACCGTGGTGGACATATAGTTTGGTACAGTACTTTCGTGTTGGGAGCTGAGTCATTGGGGAACACTACTCGGAAGAGTTTTGGTGATAAGGGTAAATCCGCTTTGCAACCAGTTTCTGCGGTTCCATTGTATTCAATTGCTAGGAAATGACTCATGGAGCATAGGCACCGATATTCAGATGATTGTGATCATGCTTTCAGGGTGTTTGAAGGTGCCAGTTCTAGCAAGGGCCTTTCAGTTAAAGCATTTAGTGTGGATTCTACTACAGGGTGTGTGTCAAACCTGTTCGGTATTTGTTGAATTCCTCGTTGGAATTTTGGGAACCCGAGGATGGGTTTGGGTGTCACTTGTGGACACTGGGCAGAGGTGATGTTTTTCGTGAGGTAAAGAGTTTTGGTACTGAATGAAGAGATTGGTTTTTTATGATGCAGTCGGACTTATTTTTTCAGGTGGAGAAATTTTTGGAACTTCGTTCGTTGCACCAGAATTTGTGTCAACGTGGAGATTGTTAGCTTTATGCCCCAAATTAGGGTTAGGGTTTTGTGTGTAATGCGTCTTGTATATTAGGCTTGAAGTAGTTGAATCGAAAAAGGAAAGAAAAAATGAGTGTTGGCGGCGTGACCTATGCGGTCGCATTCAACTACCCTATGCAACCGCATATGGTATTACAGGAAATTGGGTGCCCAAATTTTCCCTTCTATGCGACCACATGGGGGACTACTATGCGGTTGCATAGTTCAATTTATGGGCGCCGCGCGATTTTTTCTATTTACGCATTTTAACCTAGTTTCCATACTTGTTTCGAGGTTTTTAGGGTTTTTTCGAGTATTATAAATATAGGCTCTTTCATTCAGTTTATGTGAAGCAATATTGTTGAAGTTGTATTATTTCTCTCCATTAGTTGTGAAAAAAAACATCGTTCCTCTGCAATTCTCTTTCGTTCTCCTTTCTTCTTCTTTACTTTAAATCTTGTTCTTGGTGTGTGCGATTATTACTTCATATTACGCCATAAATCTCATTGGTTTCCACATCACGTGGTTTCAACTATCCTAACATAAAAATCCAAAGCTCATATCTTAATTTTCGATACTGCATATTATCATTTTCTAAACTTTACCTGTAAGATCTAAATAAGGTGATAATTTGAAAATAATGGAGTTGTTTTATACTTTAAAGGATATCTCAGTTACATGAATTTACAATACAGAACTGAGTCCTATATGTTCAACATGTTCCTTATATTTTAGGTTTATTAGATCAAATCTCTGGCACTGAAGCAGATCACAGCATGCACACAATTTTCGGCACAAATTATATGATCATTGGAGTTAGAATAAAAAATTTATCTAAAAATATAACCTCGTATGTTACTAACAAAAGTGCATATGATGCTTTTACTCTTGGTCTTCGTCGTAGAATTCATTCAATTATTCGGTGATTCTCCAATCGTATTAAAACACCAGTTTAGGTGTCCACACTCGATAAGTTCATTTAAATTAATCACTTGACATGCATTTAAGTGAACTCATCATTTAATAACACTCAGTTATCACCTAGACTTATGTTCGAAACTAGCGACATTGAATATCATTACTTTATTAAAAACATATAATAAAAGTGCATAACTTGCTCTTGCTCTTTATTCGTATCATGATTAGGAGACATGTTTTTGATACAGATCAACATAATTACCAAAAAAATAAAAATTATTAATATTACAGGTCTGGGAAGAAAAGAAACCGTGAGCAAAAGAAAAAGAGTCTTATTAATATTACAAATCTTCATCATAGCATTCATTCAATGATTTGGAGACACCTAATATATCAGTTCTTGGTTCTGTGCAATCTCCATTAGTATCATCATCATCCTCTGCAGGAGATGAAAAATCTAAGCACATTCCCCTAATTAAATTCTCACAAGATGCAGAGAGGTCATGTGAAGTGAGCTGATGGTACTCCACAAGTTGGTTAAGGCATCCGTTTTCCCTTTTCAAGTTTGCATTTTCATTTGCTAATCTGGATTTCTCAGCAAGAAGTGCTTCCAATTGAAGCCTTACCTGCAAAGAAGTTCAAATGAACGAGCAATGTGTGATCATGTGCTAAGTATATGCATATAATCCATAAGTCGCCATTAAAGTTGTAATCCAAATGGCGAGATTCATTAGCAGTGCAACCCCACCAACCCTTTAATCTCGATTCTTGATGAACAATGAAGTGAGAAAAGATAAGCAATAAATAATAAAGCTACTAAGAATATTCGAAACTAGGACACTACCCCAAGACAACCATTTCATGTCCAAAACCACCTAATATTTGAATCAGACATGTCATATAAAACACTTCAATGGTATTCATTAGCATTAAATATAGAGTTCTGCAACCTGTACAGATAACAGATGCACGATTCAAATCCACCGAAAGATGCGTGCGTGCATCTGTCAAGCTGTTTGTACAGATATACAAGGATCGATAAATTACCAGAATGACGACTTAAGTGGTTATGTTTAATGCTTTACGTAGATCTAAAGAGATCCCTACTCATAGAAATGCCACAAACTTAGTAATACGGTTAGAAGGAGTGATAGAGTAAATCTAACTTAGTTACTTTGGATTGGCAACTAGATCTACCAATGAGAGTGATAAAATTATTCACGCACCACACTAATAATTCCCAAATTTCACATTTTGGAACAACCATTTTCAGTTCTTATGAAAGAATATGGAAAAGAATTAAAAGAGAGTAAATAATAATTACCAAATCATCTTCCTCCGGCTGGACGCCTTCACCAAATCCATCACGAAGTTTCCTGTTCTCTTCCTGTAAAAGACTGCACCTTTCTTGCATAAACCTTAAATCTGACTTGATCATTTTCAATTCTCTCGCCAAGCCAGCTGCTTTTGTTGCCATCGATATTGCCAGCTTTAAACAAAATGTCAATCTTTCAATACAAATCTCTTATAATAATCTATTATCTTCATTTATAATCAAAAGTAAAAGATTCTAACATTTTTGGCTTTATTGAGCTGCCCCAATTCTTTTGGGCTCTGTGCATTTTCCTTTTGGGAATCCTCTGTTTGATTTTGAGTACATTCTGGAGAATCTAACTTCCTTTTGGATCCTCTCTTGATTTCTTCACTCTCTTTTGCCGCTTCCTCTTCGTCTTTATTTTCATTTTCCGATTTGTATTCTTGACTTCTGGCATGAAGTATTTCAGTCAATGTGGGAGGTCTAGCAAGATCTTTAGCTCCCTGAGAAACAGAGTAATTGTTAGCTAAAACCAAAAACTTCAAAGTGAAAGTTTAAGATACTGATCTTTTGTTACCTGAAGAGCATTCTCGATATTGTGAGAAAGCTGAGAAAGAGACTGAGAAACAGAGTCAAACCCTCTGAGCAAAAGCATTGAGTCCTCCTTCAATCTCTTTTGCCGCTTCATTGCTTCGTCATTCTATACAATTTTGTTAAAACCCATGAAAATCCGTCATCAAATCGGCGAAATTTTTTTCTAAAAATTAAGAATTAATATCTAACCATTTGAACAGGCAAGAATTGATCTATAGGCTTCCGATTCTCGAGAAGCGAGTCGACCCTGCTGCGTAGAGTGCTCCAGAATCTCTTATCAGAAGAAGGACTGAAGTTTGGGGAAGAAGATTCCATCAAACTTGGCGATCCCTGTAAAAGAATCAAGAATGGAACAACATATGAGCGGAAATTTGATTAGAATTTTAACAGAAGGGTTTAATTAAATGAAAGAGTAAACAAACCAGTTTGAGGGAAGGAGATAGAGATTCCATAAAAATCGCCATTTACAGCTATTAGATTCGTTAGAGAGAAAATGAAGTTGCTTATAATATAGAGAGGGAAGAGGGGAGAGAGAGTTGAGGAGTTTGCAACGGCTAGTTTGTGATACGTTTGCAGAGAGAGAGAGCGAGAGAGAGAGTGAGGGGGGAGCGGCGTCGTCTCACTGCTTATTTAAATGCTGAGAATTACCAAAATAGCATCTTACATATGGCTATTTTAAAATCCACCCCTAAAAAAAAAAAGGAAAAGAAAAAGATACAATGTGGCTGCTGGGATTCGAGCCCAGGTCTCCACGGCCACAACGTGGAATTCTTACCACTAAACTACAGCCACTTTTGCTGTCCATTCAGTCCACCATATTATATTATTTACCATTTCAGAGCAAGATAAAGATTAATTTTCAAGCCCCTTGAAAATGTACATATGGCACACATTTAATCAATCACTTCAATTAGCCCCTGTTTGGTCCTAATTTTTTTTAAACTTATTTTTCCTCAAAATTATTTTCAACCATATCTTTTATATAACTTACAATTTTTATCAAT
>CAIGRK010176729.1:0-10435 GCA_903798315.1 Fraxinus greggii | reverse complement strand
AAAGAAATCTTTGTATTGAGGCTACTTTAGAAATCTTTTGCAGAGAGAATAATGTGTGAGGCAGGCTTTCTTGGTTGAGTGATTACCATAGTTCCTCTTAGTTTTTCTCCTTCCTTATTGGCTGCAATCGCCACCACCATCATCCTTTGTGGTGAGAAAGCTTGTGGCAACCGGAGTGTGGTTTCGTTGTAAGTTGAGCCGAGTACCTTGATACCCAATCAACTTGCAAACAAACAATACACAAAGTTTATACTTGCGTAATCAAGGTAACCAATAACATCGGAATCACAGACCTTACCTCGTATCATAAACCTAAAACACATACCACACATCTCCATATGCTCACTAGGGCTAAAGTCAAGAACATCCAAATAGAAGTAGATAATCACAATAATCAATTAAGAGCAAATAAACATACGATAAAGATATAACATAGGATAACACACAAATCTTTTCAAATACGTCCACAAAGAACTTTAGACTAACACCAAGTTAATTAATCAAATGGATAACACATATTCAACAAATGCATAGATGACTCCAAGAAAAGATCTCACCATATTTATCCTATCCCATTTCGTATTGCTCGCACTTCGAGAACATATATCTACTCTAATCGCCTCACATTCTCAGTAGACTGATCACCAGCTCATGTCTAACGGTAAACCACTATAGATCCTATGTTCATGGGATAATCCTCCATCACCACCTCATTTCTTTCAAAATAAGTCGATAATAGGTCTACATCTAACAGATGTGATCGAAATGTCACTCTCACACTCCACTTGATTAGGGTTTTAATAGATAGAGGGTTTCAAACATTTAATCACATCATCACTTATGATCCAAATGTCACTCTCCACATTCTCCTACATATCACTAATACACCCTTAGGCATTTATACTCTACATTACCAAAAGACATACTACATACTTACTACTAATGCGTCTCAAATCCACTATGGAAAAATCGACACCTTTGGCGAACACAAAGATTAAGACTCAATTTAATTGACCTACGCACTACAAGGTTACTCCAACAGTAATACTCAAAAAAGTCTACAAATGGAAAGTTGAATGTGACACTTACAAAGAGAATAGAAGAAAGAGTTACTTCACTACATTCGCAAAAGAGGCTCACAAAGAGGAATAAGATAACCCGCACATGACTGTCCCATATAATCGCACAAACCACGTAAGCTCTTAAAGATAAAGGAGAAAACGTTTGCCCCTCTTTCTTCTCACTACCACACCTTTTAACACCACTCACTAAGCAAAATGAGTAAGCCCTAGATCTCAACCCATTGAAAGTGTAACATATAGGGCCTGTTTGAGCCCCATTTTTGTGTAGAATGCATTTCGAAATAGTAGATTGATGAAAAATGTGTGGTTAAAAAAGATTTTTTTGGATTTATATGTAATATTATTTTATTGAAAAATGTGTGGTTAAAAAGAAGAGAGAAAATATATTTTGGAAAAAATGGGTATCAAATAAGGGCATAACATTGCAATAGAATTAAACGATCATACATGTAGAAAGGATTACACAGATATGCACATACTCTAACTATGTTTACTCTCAATAAACCTCACTCGGGTCATAACTAGACCCAGTGGCAACTTTCATGTCACATCTCTCATTATATTTCCTTCTATTATTTTTCACAGGACAATCTCTTTCAATATGTCCAATAACTCGTAGTTAAAAACATTTCTTACTTTTTGCACTTGCCTTAAACCTACATTTGCTATCAAATTTTTTTTAAAACTTTTCGTTTTGCCAAATTGAAAATTATCTTTTTTCCATTAGAAAAAACAAAATTCAAAATATGTTGTCATTTTATCAAAATTACACAAAACACAAAATAAAACCAACAAAGACCACAAGCAATATACAAACACAATTCACATAGAATAGTAAAAAACACTTTTCTAAGGTCACATGTAATTCTAATAGTAAAGAAATAAATTGACAACAAATTCATAAAGAATTCAAAGTAAATAATTATCAAATAATTCTTAGATCTAGCAATAGGAAATGGTCACCCCACATGATAAATTTTAATGTGAAGAATAAATAGTTACCCTATACGATAGCCGTAACTGCAATAATAAAAGGAAAAAAATACGATACCAAGCGAACCACATCTGCAGGTTCGTAAACAAGGAGAGATGCCAATTTACCGCTATAAGGCCACCACTATTCATCCTAAAGTTTTCAGCAACTACGACAACCAAGAAACGATACTCGAGACCCAAACGTCCAAGGCAAAATCGTCTGAATTCACTGCATCTCTCAAAACAGAAAATGAACACCACCGCAAAGTTCGCCATGCCACCAACCACATTCTTTGTAGAGTCTCGTCGAAATCCACCGACACGCAGCCAAGCGCCTTACGAGCTTAGCGCGTGGGCTTAACGCGCCGTTGCTAGACCTCATGCAGCGACCACCCTGATGCACCTTCACTCGCTGAGCAAGAATATGGCCTCCGTTTCTTCAAACAACCACTGGGTTGGCCGGAAATCAAGCAAAATATATCCGAAAATTTTAAAAAAAAACTCTAGTTTTTCGTCTAGTTTTATGCCAACTTTCTGCTTCAATTTCAGACCACTTCCAGTCGGTTTTGCCCTTTTTTCATAGATTTCTCAATGCTATGTGTATTGATATCATTTGTTGGTAGAATTTCCAAGAAATCTTGAATCTGAGCTCATTTTACTCACCAAACGAACACCAACCGAGCTCGGCTCGACCCAGAACAAGCTTGACAGTACTAATTCATAAAATAGAGAAATAACAAATTCGACCCTGAAATATAATCACTTATAATATAAAAAAAAAAAGAATTTCAAAAGCTTACGTCAAATAAACTTGCTGAGAAATTATGGTACAATCTCCTTTCTTGAGTTACTTGGGAATTCATCAGCAATTAACATCAATCCGACACACACCTTACATAAATATCAAGCTAATACTCGTGTGCAAATATGTAGACTCGTAAGTAGTAATACATCTTCTAATATGGAAACTAACGAAACTCCATAAGATGTACATATTTTAATGAAGCTTTTTCATCTTCTTCTCCATAAAGAGAGACATACTATTTTACTTCGAACAGTTAGTTGAGTTTGCTTAACCTTTTGGACAACTTTGCTTATTGTTACCAGTTGTCAACAATTTCAACAAATTACCTTTTTTAGATAAACTTATTCTTCTTCCACTTGACACGGGCTGCCCTTTTGCGATGACCATAGGTTCTAGCACCTTAGTGCAGAGCTCTAAGGCTAGCCTTCCCCTCATTGCGCCAACGAGTTTGTCACAAGCCAACAAAAATACTTTGGATAGTATATAACAAATATACTTGTATATTATGTCATCATTAGTGCACATATGATAGTATAAGCCCCACACATCTCATGGCAATCTTGTCAGGCCACATGAGTAGAAAAGGTTAACTAAGTCCGTGACTCACTTTCCCATCCGATTTCTCTAACGCCTCCCAGTGGAACATTTGTCTCGCTTCCCCGTGCATCCCGCATGTTGTGCTCTCCAAAAAATAGATAGGTAAGGAAATTTCTCCATATACTCGACATAATGGATATGATCTTTACACTATACCCCTCGTACACAAGCCAACATCCAATACCTTTGTACATATGGCTTCTGACACCAATATTCACTCTATGAAAGCATTAATACCTCAATTGGACGGACATTTCGCAGCACCACTAAGAATGCCGAAGCACCAACGCAAGATGCTCGTAAGTCTGCTTTCCCTACAATATGCAATGCGCTCCATGAAATGGAGAATCCAAATTTTTAAAGCTTTGTCCATTTCATCCACTGATTCCCAAACTTCCCCTTCATCAATACCATCACTTGCTGGCCAAATTGGCAAATTGTCGCAATCCCAAAAATAATTTCTGCAACTATGTAAGCTGTAGGACTAAGTTCACACGATATTATATTAGTGTTGAGAATCAACAATAATCGATCTTACAGAAGATAAAAGTGCAGAAACTAAAAACAACCCAAGCGATTTCTTTCGGCCTAAGATCCAAGTGTTCGGCGATCACTTTCAAAGCCTACATCCCCCGTTGAGCATCCAACAAATTGGATTATGCTCAATTGCACTAAATAGTCCAAAATGGCAATAAAAGGGAACAAAAGTTTAACCAATATATAGAGATAGTACAAGAACACTTATCTCTCAAATCACAACAATCGATCTACGAAGAATCACCAAGAATTTTCTCAAACCCTCTGAAAATAGTAACTCAAAAGAACCCTAAAGCTCTTACAAATATTCACACATAATATCACAAATCAAAGGCTAAGGATTACATACTGTAAGTCTCAAATCAGGAGTTTGAGAGATGAAGAACATAGAAGAAGAAAACCCTAAAAAACGAGAAAGTTTTTCTGAAAACAAAATAGGCAGCAGCCAGAATGAAAACCCTCAAGTGCTAAGTGAAACTGCACAAACAAAAATAGTAGATACATCTAGAATCCAACAATCAACGACCAAAATAGAGCCACATGTCTCAATCCAGTTAAAAATGCTTCATTAATAAAGTCAAACTTATCACAAACACGTTTTGAACACCAATTCTGGAAGCGCCAATTTTGGACCAGGGTTTGAATCCAACATTCTCCATGTTGCTACCAGAATTTGGGACTATAAGTGCAGCCAGAGCATTACCTCAATGTTTAAATCACCATCCTAAGAATTTTAATGTGTCTTTCACCCAAATTTATGTTGAAGTCCATGTCATCTAACATACTCGATTGCTTTTCCACATTAACAATGACTAGACAAGTTTTAGGCTTAGCTCTATTATAGACGAAAGCATTATTCCCATATCAAACCTCTTCTCTTTAGAATCATTTTTTCTTCTTTGTGCATTTTTTAGCATAATGATCCAACCTCCCATAGTAGTAACACTTCTTGCATTTAGCCTTATTTTTGGACTTATTCTTATCACACAATTTGTTATTATTTTAGATAAAATACTTCGAGTGATAATTTGATTTACTAAAAAATTTTCCTTTTACTAACAAATTATCTCCATTTTGACTATTGCTAGAATCAACTTTCATCTCTAAAGCCTTATTGCTTAGTGAATTAATTTTAATATGAGTCGTATGTTCTTTCCTACCATACTCAAGAGCAATCTTGATGTTTTTGTGTCTGTCACTAATGGAGTTTAACAAGACTACAATCATCTAATCTTTTGAAAGTTTTTCATCACAGTTGGCTATGTCTTGGGGGTAATTTTTGTAAATCTGTTTAAATTTTCATCCAAATCAATTGAGGGATCCATTTTAAAAGAAAAGAATTGTTTCAATTGGCAACATTTGTTGGTAGGGTTTTTTGTCACATATTTAGTATGAAGTTTAGTCCACAATTTAGAAGTAGATTTTGTTTCACCAATACTTCTTATCACATTNAATTGAGGGATCCATTTTAAAAGAAAAGAATTGTTTCAATTGGCAACATTTGTTGGTAGGGTTTTTTGTCACATATTTAGTATGAAGTTTAGTCCACAATTTAGAAGTAGATTTTGTTTCACCAATACTTCTTATCACATTTTCAGATATGCACTAGAAAATAGTACTCCAAGTAATTTCTTCAAGTTCAATCTTCTTTGTAGGAAGTAAGTCAGCAGGCCAACTATCATCTAGAGCCCTGACACATCTCATTGCCATTAAAATTGACTTCATTTTTTGACTCCACATATTGAAATCACCTTTTCCATCAAACTGACTAACTTCAAACTTAATAGAAACCATATTATAAGCAAGTATGAATCACAAATTGAAGACAATTTTGATAAATTTGTAAAGAACAGTAAGAGTACAAATTGGTGTCATTCACAAGTCAGGGTAATACAATTAGTAAAATGAGATTTCGCAAATTTCAAGCACACGCAGAGAGTATGCAGACCAAGACTCAAAAGAACACACAATAATAGAGATCACAAGATTATGTTTCAGATATTCCTCCTTCAAGATCCTCCAGGTACACACTCGTACTTGATGTTAGAGTTTTTGGACAATTATTAGTTTCAAGTGGTTATTGTGTACGGTAAATCAAGAGAAAAATCAAGAAACCCTAATTTCTGTAAAGTAAACTTTACAAAAATTAAAAAAATTAAGATCTCACTCTGGGAGTTTGAAAACTCATCTTCTTTCAATTTTGCTTGACAGCAATTCCAAAAATTTCAGATTTATAGTAGGTCAACCAATTTCTCATAGAGTCAGGTATCTTGCTCTTCAATAATGGCTTTGATACCACTCTAGGTCCAGGTTCACACGATATTAGTGTTGAGAAGCAACAATAATCGATCTTATAGAAAATAAAAGTACAGAAACTAAAAACAACACGAGCGATTTCTTTCGGCCTAAGCCCAGGAGGTTCGACGAGCACTTCCAATACCTACATCCCCCATTGAACATCTAATAAATTCAATTATGCTCGGCTGCACCAAATAGCCCAAAATGACAACAAAAAGTTACATATATTTAACTAATACAAAGAGATAGTACAATAACACTTATCTCTCAAATCACAACAATCAATCTACGAAGGATCACCGAGAATCGTCTCAAACTCTCTAAAAACATTAACTCAAAAGAACCCTAACACTCTTACAAATATTCACTTAAAATATCACAAATCAGGGGCTAAAAATTACAGAGCAGAAGTCTCAAATTAGGAATTTGACAGATGAAGAATATAGAAAAAGAAAACCCTAACAGACGAAAGAGCTTTTCTCAAAACACAATAGCCAACAGCCATAATGAAAACCCTCAAGTGCCAAGTGAAACGGCACAAGCAAAAATAATAGAAACCATCCATAATCCAGCAATCAACGGCCAAGATAGAGCCATGTGTCTCAATCAAGTTAAAAATACTTCATTAATAAAGTCGCACTTATCACAAACACATTTTCAACACAAATTCTGGAAGCACCAATATTTAGACCGGGGTTTGAATCCAATATAAGCATGTGATTTCCAACAACCACCAGTGAGAGGTTCGAGCGGTCTACTTGAATACGAATTTGTTGGGAAATTGAGACCAATTCCACAAATTGCTCGCAAGATTTTGTTCATATAAATTTTAAGAAGCCAGAAAAATTATAAAACAATTAACATATATTTTACCACACCCATAGATTTTTGCTCAACCAATGTAGAAAAAGAAACCTTATTGCAATTAAATATTCATGCCATTTTTGTCCAATTATAAAAAAGGACATGACAGTAGCATAGCATAAGGTGACTTCGGCCGTTACATATTTTTCAACTAGAAGTCCTCTTAAGCTAGAAATTTTGAGGCAACAATCCCAATTACAAAAAGAGATCACAATCCCTTAATTCCATTTTAATTACAACAAGTTTATTCAAACTTAAAGGCCATTCTTTTGGACAGCATGTAGGCTTTTAAGCTTGGACAAAAATGCTCTTGATGTGCATTAACAAAGTCTCATTGTAAATTAACTGAAAAGAAAGAGAAAAAGAAATAAGAGAGATACTACTGAACAACGCAGATTATTGATACGTTTCGGATTTTATTACCATGTTTTAAAGAAGCAAAAGCTGAATGTAATACTTTTAGATGGCGTTGACTTGCTTCTCTACGGTTATGATGAAGCGTGTGTTGTTGATAGCCGACAAAATTATAAACTTTGCTAGCTAAAAAGGAATGGCGATCAAGCTGCAAGTCATGGACTAACTTACCGGCTGCAATCAGTTGTGGGTCCGTCTTATTTATCTCTTTAGTCTCCACGTCCATCCCCCAACCCAACCCTTCCCAAGTATGGTTAGCTAGCTTAAAACTAAGTAATTATTTCTGTAAAAATGAAAAGAATTGAGTTATCCAAACATGTTTAGAAACTAAGATCAGTGAATAAGCTTGTAAGGCCCTCAGCCCTACGCAATAGTCCATATTGCCTTCTTGGATGGAGAAAAAGGGATTGGCTTTCAGAAAACTATAAAATTCTCTTCCTAATCATAGTACACAATGTTAATAGCACAAGCCAAGGAACAATGTTTTCAGCTTTTTGAAAGTCTAGAGTTTGTTGCAAGTTTACATAAACGGTCAATTTTGGAGAGTTGTAGTTGAGGAAAATTAATCCCCCTGTTTGACATTCTTAAAAATAAAAAAAATAAAATTATTTTGAATAGTAATTTTTGGAGAATGTGTGTTGAAAAGGTACAGAAAAATTTTGGATTTACGTGTAAAATATTTTATTGTGTGAACGTGTGGTTAAAAATGAATACGGGAGATAAATTAAATTAAAATAAAAAATGTCAAACAGGTCTTGAGCATTTGACACAATAATAATTACAGTTCTAAAAAGGAGCCTGCAAACTCCCAATCATTTGGTAGACATGAGAGTGGTGATTGCTCCTAATCGGCAAAATTTGTGGTAAAATAGCTTAACAAAATGGTCCCATTTGTTGTGAAATTTTTGGATAAGTCACTAGCAGAATTCAGGATCGAAATTGACCCGAAAAACATAAGGTGGTGCATATTATGGCGAGTTATAAGGCAAATCAGTGTCCTAAAGAGAGTGGCAAAGTCAAGGTTCTCAGACTAGCCGAAGAATATAGCATATGGACCCATAATATTTTACTGGTTTATATAATTCCTCCGTATATGATGACAAATAATGGGTGCCCCTCACCATTGTTAGAGGATGGACCTTGGATACCCTACGGGAAAGAGAGGGATGCATGGCTGCAAGGCAACTTTCACGTTAATTAATTTGACTTCTATTAGAGCAGTTAAAAATATATTCAATGCTACAACGAGTCAAATGATTGTGATTATATATGAACTTTTCCTAGTAGCAAAAAAATATGACTACATTTTTAATGAGGACCTAGTCTTATTGAGGAACATAATAACGGTCAATAACTAGGAAAACTAATCATTTTATATTATTGATATTAATTAAAATATCATAGAAATATTTAAGAAGCATATAATTGTTACTGTTGACCCCAAAAAATGTATCAATGATGTGGCCAACAAGTCTCTAAGTCTCTCACGTCCACGCAAGTTGAATTCCGGCACAATTGGACAAATCGCTAGTCATTCGTGGCCCTCTCTGGATGGGATGGTGTTATTGTTGATCATCCCCAGTTCCTTTCGTTAGAGTTGAGGATCCCAGGCTAGCGCGCCCTATCTATCTGACTCATGTCTATGTTTCATATGACGTAGCTATCAGAAGGGATTTGCGGGTGGGTCTTCACCACATTTCCCTCGATATGGACGACCCTTAGTTAGTTGGGAGAGACTTTAATGTTAGTGAGCGCACTGGTCATAATACTCGTGATGGAGACACTACTGCTTTCTCAGATATAATGTTAGATTGTAGTTTAGAGGATGCTGATTTTCTTGGGATAAAGGAACCATCAATGACTACAACAGTAGTCATTGATGGTGATGTTGGTAGATTGGAGGTGGTAGAGTTGGTAGCGGTTGTAGGAGAGGTGATTCCACTTCCGATTATAGATGGATCTAGTGGTTTGGGCTATGGTTTCATTGTAGGCGATGGGCAACTATAGGCATCGATGACGAATGACAGTGGGCTACAATGGGTTCTCGACATTGTGGGTATGGGGAGATGTGGGTGAATTTGGGAAGAATTGAATTAAGTGGTAGTGTGGGGTGGTGTGAGGTAGGGTATGATGTAGTATGCACCTGATTTTTGGAAAAAAAAAAACTTAAATTCTGATTTTGACATGGAAAGGTGAAAAACATGGATGGATGTAATTTTTCCTTCCTGTAAAGTAGTATTAACTTAAAGCCTTTATCTTTTTTCAAGAAATTAAGTTTGGGAGAAGCAAAGGTTACTATAGTTTCATTAAAGCTAGTTGACATGTCAATCAAAAACTCTCGTGGCATCATTGAAGATATTTTGGTGAATGTTGACAAGTTTATATTTCTAACAGACTTCATTATCCTGGATATGGAAGAAGAAAATGACATCCCTCTCATATTAGATTGTCCACTTTTGACTATTGGCAGAGCATTGATAGATTTGTAGAAGAGTCAGTTAATCTCGAGGTTGGATGAAGAGGAAATGATAATCAACGTCTTCAAGGTATTCAAGTTCTAGAAATGAATGTGATTAATGAAGCAGCAATAGTGACATTTAGATTTGATCATCCTCAAGATCCGTTATAGTTTTACTTGGTACACTATCAGGATTTGCTATCTGAAAGAGAAGAAGCAGAAAAATGTGTTCAATACTTGGTAGCCATTCAATCTTCTTCATACTGTCAAGGTTTGAGCTTGGTGAAGGTCTTACAAAGCCTTTAACATATGTTCAACAAGCTCCAACACTTGTGCTCAAACAGTTACCTACTTACCTACGGTATGCCTATTTAGAGGAAAAGAATTCACTTTCAGTTATTATCT
>CAIGRK010176657.1:0-16011 GCA_903798315.1 Fraxinus greggii | reverse complement strand
CATATACGGTGAGTGTTCTGCAAATATGGTAAGGAAGTACCAAATACGGTAATTCTAGTATGTTGACCCGGAGAACAGAGTATTTTTCTTTACTCTAGCAAATCCGATAAGTTCCTTGCAAAACCATTAAACATAGTTCATATACGGTTAGCATATTGCAAATCCGGTAAGATCAATTACACAATTCAATAAGTTTAATTTCCAAATTTGGTAAGTTCAACTCTTTGAATCAATATTCCATCACCCTCTTACTTTATGTCGCCTGTGTATCATATATATTGCAATCATTGTATGGTCCAATTTTGAAAGCCCAAATTGAAGCTCACTAAATTCCAATATCAAATTAAATTAATTNCCAAATACGGTAATTCTAGTATGTTAACCCGGAAAACAGAGTATTTTTCTTTACTCTAGCAAATCCGATAAGTTCCTTGCAAAACCATTAAACATAGTTCATATACGGTTAGCATATTGCAAATCCGGTAAGATCAATTACACAATTCAATAAGTTTAATTTCCAAATTTGGTAAGTTCAACTCTTTGAATCAATATTCCATCACCCTCTTACTTTATGTCGCCTGTGTATCATATATATTGCAATCATTGTATGGTCCAATTTTGAAAGCCCAAATTGAAGCTCACTAAATTCCAATATCAAATTAAATTAATTCTTCTTTCCAAGTCCTCAATTATTTTATGTAATGCAAGTTGATCCTTAAAAGCAATTTTATTTGAGCAGTCCATGCTAATTTAGTCCTCGTATTTTGGATTTTGCCATTTTCCACTATTTTGCATTCTTTTTTTTAATTTTTCATTAAACATAAAGATTTACCTATAAAATACAATTTAACATAAATTATGTAGAATTTTATTTAAAAGACAATAAAATATCATAATTTAGAGTTTTGAATAAGTATAAAACTACACTTATCGGTTAACATGATTTATCACCTCTAACTGCATCAACATGTATATGTTGATAACAAATTATCGAGCAGCTCGTAAAAAATACTTATATAAATTGAAAGATACTAGCACACAACTCTCTATCATAATAGTGTGTGTATATTTAGTGTAGCACTGTGATATCAGTGGAACCATTTGTTTGATAAGTTCATATTCTTTACTTTCCATGAACAATGAATTCAGAATGCGAGCTGTTAAACTTCAAGATTTGACACAATGAATTCTTTAAACTTGTCAATGGCTGTTAACTCATTAAGATATCTTAATAAGTAGCTGCAACAGTTCATAGCGAACATCAATTCATATCCATAATATATCATATATAATGATTGAGGCTTGAATCTTACAGGGGCTTTTGGTGTATATTGTTGTTTGTGGCTGTTGAATTAATTTTTTCTTCTTCTCGTATATCGAACTAGAAAGTGTGAGCTTCATTTGCTACCTGTCCTTTGTCTGAGCGAGAAATAGTTTGTGGGATTTAAAATAAAAACACAACACGAAATTAAATCCTAAACTCCAAGATGAATCTAAAAAGCTTACATTCATTATACTGGCTCTTTAATTTCAACATTCTCACATCGACATTGCAAGGTAAAAGCTTAATCTCCTCATTTAGGGCAAGTTTATGTACTGAATTGAGGAGTTGGGCAAATGACACATGAATTGGGATATACATTAGTTAAACGATTAAATTTCTAAGGATCCATGTAATGACTGCATTAACTAGAAAATGTAACTGTATTCTTTTATATTATTTTCCGAATTTTACTACGTAGTCTAAACCTATAGCTCACCTCTCGACTCATTATAAATTCACAAAATCAATGACTCATTGGCCAAGTAATTCAAGCACTAAACATTATAAATAAAATCAACATATGAAACTGAGAGCTAGAATTTTGAAAAATGAATTAAAGAGTTTCAATAAACTACATTGTTCGCCCTAACAAAAGATAGCTATTCAAATTGAATGAAGAAAAACAAATAATAATTATTGAGTACATCACCGAATTTTGAATGAAGACGTAGAAAAGTCGATGAATCTTGGACTGAGATCCTCTTCTTGCCCAAATCATTGCTTCAAACCTTAATCTTGATAACTTGATTTCTTGTTTTCTTCAATATATTTATCTCTAATTCTTAAGTTGTGGAAGCCCTTTTTCTCATCCCCTTGCGGTCTTTATATAATATTCTACTTTTTAGATTAATCATGTCACCTCGGACCTTGCAACGAAAATTCTGAAAAATGTAACCAAGTGTTGATGCCTTGAAATTCACATTGGTTTCTTAGGCTTTTAATAAACACTTCTATACATGGGAGTGGGTCGATCATTTCAAGGGCTTCCTATATGGTAAATGATTCATCCATACAAGGTTGTATGAAGTCTTCCTCGTAGATTTTAAGATGGGCTCTCTTCAGAATGCTTATGGCTCTCTTGCGAAGGTGATTTTACTTCCCTGCATGGTGGATAGTTCATCCATGCCAAAGATTGCTTTGATGATGGATGGTTCATCCATAGAAGGCTTCATCTTTGTAGGTATTAAAGTGGACCCTCTTTGGGATGCTTTTCACCTCTCATTTTGAAGCGATTTGATTTCCTTAAATGGTGGACGATTCATCCTTGCCAAGGGCTTCTTTCATGATAGATGGTTCATCCATGATCGCAGAGATCAAGGTGGGTCCTTTTGGAATGCTTCTCACCTCTCCTTTCAAAGCTGTTTGACTTTCTTGCATGGTGGATAATTAATCCATGTTAAGGGCTTCTTTCATGGTGGATGGTTCATCTATGGGAGGCTTCACTTTCATAGATATCATGGCGAGCCCATTTTGAAGTGATTATCACATCTTCTTTTAACGTGGATTAACTTCCTTGTATGGTGGATAGTTCATCCATGCCAAAGGCTTCTTTCATGGTGGATGGTTCATCTACGGAAGGTAAAATGACAAAGTGAAGACACTTGATATCAATTGCATTGAATAAAGAGATTTGTTGAGTGTTGAAGGATCTTCTTTGTACAAGGGCAATCTGTTAACCTTGATTTTTGTAGGAACAATGAGGCCAATAGATCTCGGCTCTATTCACGTCCATGCAGCATCTTTCTTGCACACTTGAACAAACTGTTATTTGCTAATGGCCTTTTCCAATGGTAGACGAGACGACTACAAGTGATATTCCAAGAATAACTAATCAAGAGGTGACTGAATTGGATTTTCAAACCTTTTTTGAAAAATTAATTTAAATTCAAGCAAATTAGGAATGAAAGATCAATCAACCAAACAAAATTGCATAAGTACTAAAGCGATAAGTATAAGTGAAGAGAATGTGCAAACAATATAATTGTGGAGGTGCGATTCAATGCAATAATCTACATCCTTCGTTACCAAACTTTCCATTACGAGCAATGCCTTTTCACTATATTGATTGACTTATAAAGCAATCCAAGCCATTAGAACGCTTTCGATGACTTACAAATAAGCAACACATATCTTTATACAATTTTGAGATTTACGGGACCTCAATACAACCCATTAATTTGGAGAATGTTTTTACAATTTGAGCACACTTCATAATAAATGATTCAAATGAATTAAGAATTAGGAGAGGCTAACACTTTAATGAATTTGCAATAAATGAAGTTGAAGTGTTAGATAATAAAATTTTGATGAAAAATATGATTTTTAAAAGTTGATTCAATCAATAAAAAATTTTCAAAATAAATGTTTGAAGAAATAAATTAGATGTAAACACAAATAGTTTTGCTCAAGAATTTTTTGCTTTAATACTCTTAAAAAATGCTGTAATGAATGATTTATAGAGTTCAATGAACAAAATAATGTGTAAATGGATATGTATACAGACGTCCACATTCTGAACTGAACGTACAAAATTAGCTGTTGTGCATCAGAAATCAGAATGATAAAAAAAGTGACCGTTGGATATACTGAACGTCAGCTTGGATAGTTTTCTTGTTCTATTTTTCGACTTGAACATTTTGAATAATGTAGGCTTTTGAAGGACGTTTTCAACTTACTTTTTAAGGTAAATGATATTATAAAATGTGGTCTAAGTTTAAATATCGCTTTGAAACTTTCACCTTTGAAAATTAATTTTTATATAAATGTTTTTGGTAGAATGACTTTTCGTACATAGAAATTTGTTGTAAAGAATCATTCATTGCTTAAGATTGAAGCATTTATACCTTTACAAATAAATATGAGCGCCTAGTCTATGATCTTTCTTTTACGTTTGACTTTTGAGACTCGATGACTTGAACGCATGACTTTGATCTTGATCTTTACTGTGAGTCCAATTTGTAATGCAAAAGTCTTGATAGCGATCTTTTTGTCCACAATCGATCAATATTACATCGAATGTTTTGAAGACTTGACTTCAATTGTTTTAAACAAAATTAACTTGTTTGTTATAATCAAAACATTAAGGATAAAGTCAACCATATGTCAATAGTGAGCACTTTTATAGTCAGGTCAATCAACGATAGAAGTGTATTGTGTGTGGAACGTGCTTGAGATGTGAGCTATTTAGGTGTTTGAACACTGGAGTGAGTGTAAATATGCAAAACGAGAAAGCAAAGTTATAGTTGAGTGTACAATGTTACACAATTTTCAAATGACACTAAGTATGAGTTTTTATAGTAGAAAATGTAAAACACTAACCATTGGATCAAAAGACACGTGGTCTCATTTTGATGATTGAGATGTCTCCTCCTAGGCATCAGTCCATTAATCATAAGCTAATTGGCATTTAATGTTTTCTAAAAAACGATTACCCTAAAATCTAGGTCTGACCTCTGAAACATAGACTGCAGATTTGATCTTTATTCACCTACTATAGAATTGTTACATCAATCAATCGTAGGAAGATCTTGTACAAAAGATTTCCTGAAAGAGATGAGGTGTAAGATGCCTTTTATCAATCAATAAAGATAATTGCCTTGAACTTTCACCCTGCAACATGCATAGTACATCGCTTGCCCATGGAGGGGTCAACCCCATCATGACCCCTCGATGGAAGTGATGTATCACATCGACTACATTATATATGTGGCCTTACCTCGACCAGGTAGAATGATAATGTAAAGTATGGACCTAATTTGCTTGCTAATTGGCTGTAATCTGGAGTCTCAATATAAAAGGCATAATAGTTTTCAAGAATAGAAGTAACAAACGAAATGGGGAAGAGCAAACATCTTTAATTTTTATTATTTGGGTGGCAGGCTGGGTATTGTTGATTGTTGGATTACATTGTGAATAACATTGTCCCTATGTAGATGAAATCTAACCATTGATTAAAAAAGATATATTGTTAAAATCAATATACAAAAAGTTGTCACTTTACACAATGTTAAATTTGATGTCAAACTTGATGTACATATAGCAAACTCGAATTAAATAACTCTGTCATTTCTTATATCTCAAATTGATGAGAAATTGTTTAAGTGACCATTTTAATGTAATTGATCATTCTTTTGTGATATACCAAATTTGTCCCAATTTCATATCAATAAAAAACGTATTTAACTTTTAATTCAAAGATATTTCTATAATTGATAGTCTATGAGACAACAAGTAACAAAATGATGAAATTAAAGGTTAATAATCCAATTAAAATTTTGAATGAGCATGTTTGTTTTGAATTAAAATCTGATTTTAATTTAAATCAAAGTCAAACAATTAATATTAACTAAATTTTTCATAGGTCCAACAATTTTTCAACAACATATTTCAAAAACTTCTATCACAATCTACTAAAAATTTAGAGTGTGTCTGTCTGCTATTAATGAGAGAAAAATAGAGAAATGAATTGTATTTTTTGAAGAATGTGTGGTTGAAAATTAAAATAACTTTATTGATTTATGTGTATAATATTTTATAGAGTGAATGTATAATAAAGAAACGTATTATAGTAAATAATTTTTTGGAATAATGATAGACAAACATGACCTAATTCCAATCCCCCGAAACATACCTGAGAAACACTAATAAAAATATAAAATACTCGCGGGTCCCACTGAAAACAAGCAAAGCCTTTGAATGATCAAATCCCTTATTCAACCTTCTCCCCACGTTAACCTAGTCGTATTCCCAAAATTGTGCTTTTGATTTTCTGCGTAGGAATCAAATTCCAACTACTCTTCTCAGCGTTAAACAGTTTTGATTGATAAATTTTCAGGAAAAATAAGACAGTTGATTTACAAGGATCAAATTTGAGATGGCAAATTTGTATGTGCAGGCGGTGCCGCCCACGGATCTGAATCGGAACACGGAGTGGTTCACGTACCCCGGCGTATGGACTATCTACATCCTAATACTGTTCTTCTCGTGGCTGGTGGTGCTCTCTGTTTTCGGCTGTTCTCCCGGCATGGCCTGGACCATTGTCCACCTCTCTCATTTCGTCGTAAGTTTATATTTATTCATTAATTAATCGATTCCTTTTTTTTTTCCTTCTAACGCAATACACATGTTTTCGTTTATGTCCTTGTGGAGATGTTTAAATTATGATATTATTTTTTTTTGCTTTCTGAAAATAAAGTGAGAAAATTATTTATTAATAATTGACTTTTCAACTTTATGTATATTGAAGGTGTAATTTAGCACGTTTATTTTGGCTCTAGTCATCTATGATTACTAGTCTAACTACACGAATACCCTGTGGAATTCAGTAGTGACGGGCTTCTATGGTGACACTATAGGAATGGTATTCCTCGTGATTTCGCGGCATTTCGCTTAAGGCAGAAAAAGTTCTCTTGATTGAATATTTATGGATAGGATATTATAACGAAACTATAATAAGTACCATGTCTCGGTATATGTCACTTTTATATAGGCAAGGCAACTATGTTCTGTCTTGAAAGATTAATGAATAGCAAGATTTAAAATCTTCACTAGAAGCTAAATTAGTTTATGGATAGAATATAATAATGAAAAGTTATAATAAGCACTATGTCGTGGTATATGTCACTTCTTTATGAGAAACTATGTTCCGTGTTGAAAGATGAAGAAGCTAAATTAGTTCATAAGAAATTTCTTGGGAAATTTTAAATTTTCGTGGGCTTTCTTTTTTTTTTTTTCTTTTTCCATGCTAGAACTTGCGTAAATTTTATGCAATTTATGGTGCGTTTTCTGGTTTACATTCAGGTTACATATCAGTTCTTTCACTGGAAGAAGGGAACACCATTTGCTGAAGACCAGGGTGTCTACAATAGGTTGACTTGGTGGGAACAAATAGAAAATGGCAAGCAGCTCACTCGCAACAGGAAATTCTTGACTGTGGTCCCTGTTGTGCTGTAAGTTATTTATTTTTATTCTTTTCAACAACTAATTCCTGTTCGAGTTGTGGTGTATATTTGTCATTCCTACAACTTTGGTCTCGTAAAGTGCCATTGAAATCTACAAAGATATTGGGGTTTGAACCAGTTCTTGTGTGACTGTGACTTTATACATATAGGTACTGACATTGAGTCTATGCATGGTCGATAAAAAATATTGTAGCATGTATTTTGTCATTACCATAATGCTCAAGGGTCATATCATCGGTGCGTTTGCTCCATAGAGGTTGAGAATATAATATAGTCAGTATTCAGCATTGATATTCTGTTAGCCGACGGATGAATGTATACAAACAAAGGGGCAAATTTTGAAATACTTATCATATATTCCTTGCATTTTCCTATATTGCCTTGTGACATAGCTGGTCGAGATTGTGAATGTGAACCTCCACCATGGCTCATAATGCTTTGAGATTTGATTTGTATACATATTTGATGTCTCAATATCACAAATAAACTGTTGGCACTTGGCATCTAAGCTCTCCACTGTTCAAATGGAAGTTATATTTTCCACAGTGATATGATAATGTAAGCTGTATATTGCGTGTTCTAGTTAGCAGTCTCTAAATATGATAGTGTTTTCTGTCTATTTGTATTTATTGCATTCATGTGAAGCCCTCATTTTGGAAAATGAGAAGTTATACTGAACTTAGCAAATTTTTTAATGTTATGATGGTGTTTGGTGAGAATTAAAATTAGATTTTTGGTAGATTGTGATAGAAGTTTTTGAAATGTGTGGTTGAAAAGCTGTGGGACCATGAAAAAGGTGGTTAATATTGATTGTTTGACTTTGACTTAGATTAAAATATGATTTTAATTTGTAACAAACAGGCTCTATATGCATTGAAATCTTAGTTATTTATTTATTTATTATTATTTTTGTTCTTTGTGCAAATCATTCTTACTGTAGAACATCTCTGTACCATCCGGTGTGCAGAACTTGTGAACTAGTGGTATCCGCAGTAGATAACCGATTTGTTGTCATTGGATATGATAAGCTTTGTACCAAACTGCTAAATATTCGCAATTCTTTGAAACTGGTTCTGAAAAGTACTGAGCTAGCATTACAAAATAAATCTGATACTTGGTCTCAAAATGTAATTACTTTGATAATGAACTCAGATGAAGGAACTCAGATGAAGTAACCTTTTATTCAACATACTTCACCTTTTACACGTAGCAAAGCGATTCGTCTGAATTTTGAAAACCGGTGCCTGAAGGATGTGTAACTAATTTGAAGCTTTATTTCTATGTAATTATTTTCGCAATTCTTCTATAATTAATGAACTGTTACTGAAAAAAAATGGACCATGGGTAATATATAGTATCCTTTGTGCAACATCCGTCAAAATGTGCAATATGATGTTAAATAAATGTTACTAATTGGAAGATACTTTTATGATTGGCGATGATCAATAAAATCTTATAATGTGGCATTCTTTGGTTTTCTTCTGAGCATATGATTGAGGAAGAGACTAGGTGACCCTTCTCAGCTTGGAAACTGAATCAAGCTACTTGATGCTTGGGTTAAGTTCACCACAAATATTTCGTTTGAGGCTCGGGTAGCCACGAAACTAACTTGAACGTATTTTGGAGTTTGTGAAATTCATGAAGGTTGGTTTGATAAGCTAAAAATAAGAATATTTATAGAAACGGTGCAAGCTAGTTGAGCTTGACTCGTTTTTAAATTGTTACTCTCTTCTAGGAGACCTTAATGCTTCACAATTCTCATCCCCACGAGAAAACGTCAAGTAAGCATTTGACTTCCCACAAAAATTTAGCGAAGGAGATAAAGTAGGAAATTATATTGAAAGCAAATTGAGTTTGGGAGAATCTCCTCGTATTAATGAAAGGGAAAACTTTACAATCTCTCAAGATTTACCTCACTCCACTCTTTGACATTTACAAATGAGCAAACACGTTTATTTATGGATGAAGTCTTGCATGATAAGTTAAAATCAATGGTCAAAATTGCCATAATTGTTTGCAAGTTGCAAGTCACTTTACAACTCTACAAGTTGACATGTCCCTTTATGGAAGTAGTATTCAAGTTGAACTTTGCTTTTTTCCTTTAAGTAAATTGTAAAGTTGTATTTTGCTTCTTATCTTCATGTAAGTGCATGAGTTGGCGTCTACTTGCATCTAAAATCAACAGCTTTAGTTTACGGTATTTAATACTTCAAAGCGGTGGTTTTTGATATAGAAAAATTTGGTTTCCCGCCTTCACAGCCTGTCTGCATTTTTTCTACCTACGTCCCTTGTTGCGGCATTTCCATCCTTTTGAAGCACCTTATCTACGCTAAATTTTTCGGTCGCTGCCTGGACGGATCAGTCTCCACTAGGGGGACGTAAGTCACTGCCCTACTATATCAGGCGATGCCCTCGTCGTCGTGTAATGTTGAAGTTTAGACTTAAATTGGCCGGTGAAGTGTCAAAAAGCCTTTGATGATTTGAAGGAACCGGTGTTGGCGTTGCCAAATTTCAGCAAAAGTTTTGAGTAAAATTTTGAAGTATTGATGAATGCTTCGGACTTCGCCATTGGGGTTGTGATTATGCAAGAAGGGCACTCTATTGCCTTTGAGAGTCGGAAGTTGAATCATACCGAGCGAAGATACAGGGTTTTAGAGAAAGAAATAACAGCCATTGTGCATTGCCCACGGGTATAGCATCATTAATTGTTGGATTCCCAGTTTGTTATTAAAACGGATAATGTGGCAACAAGCTACTTTCAATCCCAAAAAAAAGCTAAGTCCAAAGCAAGCTCGATGGCAGCACTTTTTGGTGGAATTTGATTGTGTTTGAATATAAAATCGAAAAAGCAAAAGTGGTGGCAGATGCACTTAGCCATAAGGTGAAATTGGCAGCAATCAGTAACGCAACGGGTACTTTGCTGGAGTCGATTAAACAAAGGATGGAATATGACCCGATGGCAAGAAATATGATTCAGGCTGCCAAGAGGTCAAGGCTCATCGATTTTTGGATTGAAAATAGTTTGTTGTATACCACCGGGCAGCGGGTATTTGCGCTCAAGTGGAATAAGCCACAATACAAAGTGGGAGAATGAAGTAGACCTATGGCAATTTAAGTTTTAGCTTCGGCATTACATGGCGACGAGGGTGTCGCCTGATTCGGTGAGTAACTTGCGTCCTCCTAGGTCGTGGCTAATTCGTCCAGGTAACGGCTGACATGGCACTTCGGCAGCACAGAACTGCTTGCGGCAGGAGGCAAGGAAAAGTGGACAGGCTTTGCAGACTTAGAATCTATATTTTTCTTAAGTTATAACCATCGTTTTGAAGGATTAATTACCGTAGATTACAACCGTTGGTTTTGGACGCAACTTGGCGTCAACTTGTGTAACTTTGCTTGAAGGAAGAAGTAAAGTTCAACTTGAATACTACTTTCATAATTGATGTCAACTTACATAGAGTTGTAAAGTGACTTATAACTTGCAAAGAAGCAAAAAAACAATTTGGCTATCACTTTGATAGTGACTTGCAACTTGTAAGCAGCTATTGTCATTGGATCCATTAAATCTAGGCCCTTGATTTCAACAGTTTTTCAAGACTTCGTCTATAAATATATGTGTTAGCTCATTTGTAAATGCCAAGGAGTGACGTGGGGTAAATCTTGAGAGATTGTAAAAAAAAGTTTCCTTTCATTAATAGGAGATTCTCTCAAGCTTATGTGTTTGTTCTTTTCAATATAATTTCTCACTTTATATCCTCTACTCAAAGTTGCCAAACCCCAAAGGTTAAATTTTCTTGAAAAGTCAACAGCTGACTTAACATTTTCTCTTGTGGACGGAAATTGTGAAACGTTAAGGCTGTATAGTTCTAGTTTATCAATGTAACAAAACTAAGTCTGTAACATGTGGTATTAGAGCGGGTCCACTCTGAACGCTACATTGGTTGCGAGAGGCTAATAGCGCTTGTTCCTGTGGAAACAATTTTGGGATCGCCAAAGATTAGATGAAGCCATGAGATGTGTGTTAAAGCGGGTGGCAAGCAAATGGAATTGATGGTGGAAAACTTTAGGGATGATGGAAGTAGGGGCATGTGTTACGCAGTTTTGCCTACTACACAAATGTTGTTTCTTAGAGCATGATAAAGCATTGCAAAAGAAATCAAAAGTAGAGGCATTTATGTTGAATGCTTCGACATGCGCTACGGACAGAGAAGCCTTCCAGCTGAGGAATCAATGTCGGGTTAGAATGTGAAAGTTGGTGTCAAAGGCGGCATAGGCAAGTTACCGCGAGAAGAGGTGCAGGAAGCACTGTGATCGCCCATCCATCAATTGGATGGTGCCGCAATTGTGAAAAATTCTCGTACCCATTGACGTGGAGGAGAATGCAATGATGAAATAGCGTGAAGATGTGAGTTTAAAGTCAAACTACCAAAAAGTACACTAACGGCGTCCTCATGTGCAAATATGATTGCAAGTTTCTTTCCTAAAGTATATTGTACTTGTATTATATATCTTGACTTGTCGGCCCGCGTGTGTGGTAGGCTGTCCCGAGGACTGCTGAGAATCTGGGGGCTAGACATGCGGTCTGTTATATGTCGAGTCACGGGCTCTATGAACTGCCCTACTCATGTGGCGCGGCAAGATTGCATAATGCAAGTTCAAAGTTAAATTGCTGAAAAGTGTACTAACGGTGTCCCATATGCAAGTATGATTGCAAGCTTCCTTCCCAAAGTATATTGTGCTTATATTATATATCTTGGCTTGTCGGCTTATATACGTTGGAGGCTGTCCTGGGGACTGTTGGGAACCAGAGGGTTGGATGGGCATTCTGTCATATGTGGTATACCTCTTCCGTGTGTCTTTCTCGGGGAGGGAACGGAAGAACAAGGAAAGACCCAGTCACAGAAGAGGAATACCATGTATGGCAGACTGCAGCCTCCCACACACACGGGCCGGCAAGCCAAGTATATAATATAAGCACAATATATTTTGAAAATAAAGTTTGCAGTCATATCTGCATATGGGGACAACGTTATTGCACTTTCCGGTAATTTGACTTACCCACATTAAGTAATCTCGTCGTACCACATGGGTAGGGGAGTTCACAGAGCCCATGACTTTGAGCTCAATTTCAAAGCTCGTATGAAGTATCAGAGTATAAACTGCCAACTTTTCGGCTAATGTGCACCTCTAGGCTATGCCTAACGTTTTCTTTTGTTACCCCTAAGACAAACTATTTCAGGGGAGTTAAATACTGCAATGAAATACATTTTTGGTATGACAGTTTGTTTTGGGGTTGAGGTAGTGACTGTCCAATTCCTTGATGATGAATTTATTTTACTCTGTATATGCCTCCACTTCTGCTCACTGATTAAAATTTTTGCGTGTTGCATTGCCACTTCACTTTATGGCATTTTATTTTTATTTTGATGTTCATATATTTTCGTTTCTCTCACTGGTCTGGAGTATTTTCTTGAGGGCTTTACTATATATTTGCTTTATACTTGTACATACCTAGATACTTCATTCGTTTTTCCATTTTTTGGGTGGTGGACAGCCCTTTGGGGACCGGCTTTATTCAAAGAAACGTCATTTCTAATAGGAGTGTTGACTTCTCAAGTTGGAAGTGTCACTTTTACGACTAAATGAAGAGGAAATTCCTTTGTTTACTTTGCTTCCAAAGGCTTGACTAATCGTGTCAAAGAATATTTTCTAAGACAATAATCTTATTTCTTGCTCATCTTGGTTTCTTTTGGCAGGTATTTGATAGCCTCACATACAACAGACTATCAACACCCTATGCTCTTCTTCAACACGTTAGCGGTTTTCATTCTGGTTGTTGCCAAGTTCCCACATATGCATAAAGTTCGTATTTTTGGAATCAATGCCGATCAATGATCTGAGATCCATTAGATATTCCAGTGCAGTTTAGCCTCATCTACAATATTTACATCTTTATGGTATGCCGAATAGTTTTTGTATGAACCCCCCTTGTACAAGTCAAATTTGATAAATATGCATAAGCTACAAAAAATTTCTTGTTTTCTATTGTATACAATATTCAGAAACTTGAGTAGCTATTTTCCTATAAGCACTGGAACTGGATGTTTACATCTATTTTGTTTATTGGCATGAAGTTATTCAACTAGCTGACGTAGAACATGTTTGGATGTTCTTAAGCACCTTAAAGGTGGTTTCTTTAGAAAGCATCTGATGCTACCTTAAAAAACACGTTTGAGTTGCCTTTAAGTTCATCCTTTAAAAACCATGATTGGTAAAATAAGTAACTTAAAAGTAAATTTGACTGCTAAACATTCTCATTTTATCTTCATGCAGATGGAGAAGATACAATCAAGAAATTTTTTTTTTTTGGGAAGAATTATAGACATCCACTAATAGTTTGAGAAGTACATGAGCAGGCTTTGGGTTAGACGTATTTTGCAACTGAATCTGGTACTAGTACTGAAGTGTGAAATCTAACCTTAGAAGTTAGAACAGTTTATGATGGCAGAGAGCATGGTGAATAACAAATCTGGTAATGGTTAGTTGGTGCACATGAAGTGCAGTTGCATTGTCGTTCAATGGTACTCACAGTTGCCAGTTTAGCTCACAAACGACAAACTATATATACTTGATGATTAAGATATGGAAAAAAAATAATAATAAATATGTATGGATTTGAAATGAAGACTAGTGACATAAGAGTCAACCGCTCTACTGTTTAGGAGCCAAAATTATATGGACAATAAATCATAAAAAGAATGAAAAATTGGGCTCGGTCTTTTCAACCTTTCAGCTAGGTGGTTTTGGACCTTTAGTTTCAAAAAGTGAGGTTCTAGGCCCCTCACCTATTTGAATTCGTGAATTTTGATCCTTGCATAGTAGAACTTGTTAATATGAACATGAAAATCACAATCGACTTTTACGTGACTTAAAACTTGATGTTAAGAGGATTGACAGTGTTTTCCTCTGGCTTTGAGTCATGTGAAATTTACTTGCGATTTAAATGTCTATTGACAACATTTGTCATGAGGAGATCCAATTCAAATCCCGAAATGAAAGTAGTTCACGTTTCCTATTCATTCTAGTCCTTGTTCCATATCCATGAAAGGTCTAGTCGATGGAAAAAAATCCATGTTCAAGTTTTATTACCTAGTGAGAGCTGCTTTCATCTTTGTATACTTACTCAGATAAAGGCCTATTATGGAGATTGGGTGACATGAAGAAAGACATAAGGTATTTAAATAGTTTAAGAGGTTAAGAGAGAGATAAGGTATTTAAATAGTTTACGAGTTCAAGAACCTCACTTTTGAAGGTCGTGAATATAAAACTACACTAATTGAAAGCTTAGGAACTCAATCCTATTTTTTTCTAAAAAGGAAACGGTACACGGGTACAGTATTGGCTTGGCTATTGGCACACTATCCAAATAAATAAATATGCAACAATTTTGATAATTTAAACTTTTAGATGATATGGTTTAATATGAGAGAAAATATCTAGGACTTCTGAGGTATGAAACTCAGCAATCTTTGTCACGATCTAATTAACATGCACGTGTAGTATTTATTGAAAAATGTATGGGTCTCAATATTCATTGTACATGTCAATTAAATAGCGACAAAGAGTACCCAATACTTCATATTATGATAATCCTATAAACTTTTCCTTAATATGGTATCTGAGTAGGTAAAACTTAAAAGATTTAACCTTTCTTTCTTTTTAATTCTGTATGCTTAAAAGTCAACACCAGCTCAAGTGACTCCCTCTCTAAACCTAAAACCTCTTACCAGCCAGCTCTACCCACCATTGCTTCTTTATTTTATTAAGTATTTTATATTCTAAAACATATGACTCCCACAATCCATACTTGGCGTTCCATTTTTCAGTTTCCTAGCTTCCATTTTCCATCTAAATCAAGCAACTGAAATATATATTTTAGTTGGAACAGTACTATATGTACGCGTAATAGGACAAATTTTCATAAAATTTTAGATCTCAAACCAATCAAACCACGATACATCGAATGTAAATTGGTTCATCCACCCACTCTATTCCTCTGTAAGACCCACTAAATGTCCAAAGTGTGTGTCAATTTCCATTTTTTAAGTGTCATAAAATGAATAATGGATAGAATATTACATTTCTCACTGCAAAACCTAAATTTGGCCACCAAAATAGACCTTTTATATGATGGTGGTGCTATATGTATGGCCCTGTAATTAAGCACAAGGCACTCAGTGGTTTACAGCAAAGAACAGAAAATCATGTGCATAAACAAATATTGGGTTTAGATCTCGATGGATTTTAGAATATTGGCATCTCCAATCATGGTATAAAATCGAGTGTAAATATGTATCTTTAAAATTACTTTTGAATTCTGATTTACATCCCAAAAAAATATAAATTCATATTTTGCCACTTGTGGATTATATGTATTGTCCAAAAATATAACTTGGATCCCTTTAGCATTTCTCAATTGGAGAGTTTTTCAATCATTTTGAAGATTTAGTCCATATTTGACATTCATTACTTTATTTTATGATATGCTACAGAATTATTTGTAATCATACATTCATACAATAAAATATTTTACACATATACCAAAGTTTTTTCCGTACGTTTTAAACATACGTTCTTCTAAAAATCACTATTTAAAACTCATTTTTATGACTCAAATTTCTATTTTACACCACAAGATGCTCTAAGTGAAGTGGGGTGGGGTGGGGTGGG
>CAIGRK010176650.1:0-12270 GCA_903798315.1 Fraxinus greggii | reverse complement strand
TCATATAACTTCAATATCTGTATCCGGTGATTGGTGTCACAACAAGTGGTATCAGAGCCCAAGTCCAGCAGTTCCGCAAGAGCGCAGGGTTTGATTTGTTCGAAATTTTTGTTCGTGATGGCTACCGTGAAGTATGACATTCCGCTTTTGGATTGGAGCACTAGATTTTCGCTATGGCAGGTTAAGATGCGAGCAATACTCCCACAACATGATTTGGATGATACGTTGCTGGGTATTAACAAGATGCCAGTAACTTTGACCGCGGAAGAGAATTTAAGAAAGGATAAAAGGGCAGTTTCTCACATTCATCTTCATCTATCAAATTCCATTTTTCAGGAAGTTTTGAAAGAGAGGTTAGCAGCAGCTTTATGGTTGAAGTTGGAGCAATTGTTCATAACCAAGAGTTTTACAAGCAAATTGCATCTCAAGNTTGCTGGGTATTAACAAGATGCCAGTAACTTTGACCGCGGAAGAGAATTTACGAAAGGATAAAAGGGCAGTTTCTCACATTCATCTTCATCTATCAAATTCCATTTTTCAGGAAGTTTTGAAAGAGAGGTTAGCAGCAGCTTTATGGTTGAAGTTGGAGCAATTGTTCATAACCAAGAGTTTTACAAGCAAATTGCATCTCAAGCAGCGGTTATATTCTCATCGCATGGCAGAAGTAGGATCACCGGAAGATCACTGGCTGTATTTAAAGAGATCGTCACTAATTTGGAAATTTTGGAAGTAGAGTACGATGAGGAAGATTTGGTCTTGATCCTACTGTGTTTGTTGCCTACTTCGTTTTCTTCATTTAGAGACACAATTTTATATGGTTGTGATACTCTCACCATAGAGGATGTGTATGATACTTTATATTCAAAAGAGTTGCTAATGGTGGTTTTAGTAGGGGCGATCAAAGTCTAAGTTAGGTAATCAAATATGTAACTACTATAAGAAGAAGGGGGCACTTGAAGAAGGATTGCTTGCAGAATAAAGAAAATATGGCTGCAAGTAAATATTCAGATACTTTAGGCAAAGCAGACATCGCGGAGAACATTGTAAATGATGGAGATCTCTTAACTATTTCTGATATTGAGTTTAAACTGAAAGATGATTAGATTCTTGATTCAGCATGTATGTTTCATATGTGTCTTAATAAGGACTTGTTTACTACATATAAAATTGTTTCCAAAGGTATTGTGGTTATGGGAAACAACGCAGCTTGTTGGGTTGCTGGAATGGTACAGTCAGATTGAAACTTTTGGATGAGACAATTGGAATACTTGGCCATATTCGACATGTTCCAGACTTGAAGAAGAATCTCATCTCGTCGTCTATCCTTGATTCAAAAGGCTATGAATTTTTTGGTGGAGGTGGATTTTTGAAGGTTTGTAAGGGTGTCCATGTTATATTGGAGGGACAAAAAATGTCTCAGTTATACATCTTGCAGGGTCATGCAGAATTTGGAAGAGTCAATCAGCATGTTCAGTACCATAGTGGACATTCAGTTTGGTACAGTACCTTTAAGAGCTCGTGAAGGGTCGAATTTGAAGGATATTGCTCAGTGGAGTTTAGAAGAAATGGATAATGCCGCTTTGCCACCATCACATGCAATGCCATTGTATTCAATTACTAGGAATGAACCCAGTAAAAAATGGTATGCGAATGCTGATTTTGTTGAGCATGCTTTAAGTGGAGTAGAATGTGTACAATCTAGTAAGGAGTCTTCTGTAAAAATATTTGATATTGATTCTGCTTTGGGGTGTTAAAACCCATTTTTTTGTTAATTTAAAATCATTATGATTTTTTGGGATCTGAGATAATTCTGTAGAGTAGTGTTTGGATTCATTGGAAAATGTGGAGTATTGTGTTTTGTTAGAGAAATTAATTTTTTGATTATCGTTGAAGAAACCAATTCATTCCTTAGTGGAATTCGTGTCAGGTGGAGATTGTTAGAATTTGGGTGTGACTCGAATTCCTTTGTTGAAGTGTTTGAAGTAATTGAAGAATTCTAATTGAAGTGCACGTCAAAAAGAATTCAATTTGAAATATTATTGGAGTTCTATGTCTAGTTGAAGTTCTATTTTGGAAGCTCATTGGGAGTTGGAATTTATATTGGACTTGAAGAAATTTAAATTATGGACCAGAAAGAAAAGTCGTCGCAATTTCGCTAGCTGACCGCTCGAGCAACACCTGCAGGTTTCTCTCTCAAGACCTGTCACCTGCCTAGTGCTGCCCTATCGCTCGAGCGACGAGGCTATCACACGCCTCTCGCCCGAGCGACAGTGTCATCCGGCCCAAACCCATTTCGTATTTTAACACGTTTTTTGACATTCTACTTCAACTACAACTCATCTATTATGATTTTGGACGTCCCCTATATGTTCCATACAAATATTAGGTTCCTCTATACAATTTGATAAGTGCAAGAAAATAGATTATTAGAATTATATGATCCATTATAATTTTCTCTCTTCTCCATTATTTTTGAGTTAATAAAATCTCCTAATTCTTCTGCCATATTCTTGTCTTTTTTATTCTTTTACTTGATCATATACTTCATTATTATTTGTCATATAACTTTAACATCTCAATTCGATGATTAGTGTCACAACAAATTGTATCAATCCTAACAGTCATGATTATATTCGAAATAAAAGAAGGTTGTGAATTGCTTGAATTGCCGCACGGGCAAAAAATAGTTCTACTCTAAGTTGGCTGTGAAACTTTGTGAGTATAATAACTTCCATGATTTATGTTATCAAGTACTAGATTGCTAGATGATAAATTATTTACTAGACAAATGTAAGGTAAAAATAGAGTCAAAATGAATGGGCGAAGAGGTATAATGGATAATAATGACAATGTAGGGCACTAATTACGGGTAACGTCCATTTGACAAATCAACTATGTAAATTTAAAGAAGCACCCGTCTAACACGTGGCTTTATCTTGAGCCAAAATGTTATCAGATAAATAAGTAAATCAAACAACATAGTCGGTTGTTAATGGTATCGTTGCCTTAGATCTTCGAATAAATAACATCCACTTGGGCAAAAAAAATAAGACATACCCCTAATCAAACTTTCTTGACTTTCGTCTAAGAATCTTTTAAAAAGTCGTGTGGGTGCACATAGTCAGTTTGAGAAAGAATATTTACTCAATTCATTAAATTACTCGAAAAACAATTTAGTCCAAATTTGCTTTTGCTAAAATTCGGATTTTTAATAAATTTTGATAAAAACGGATGAAATGTGTGATTGAAAAGTTGATAAAAGTTATGGATTCACGAAATATTTCAGAAATTAATTGTTGACTTTGACTTTATCTTAAATTTTGAAGTTAAACCAAATGGGGCTCAAAAGGGAAAACAAAAAGAAAGGTAAAATGGTGCAATCTTGAGAACAAGACCTAGCTTAAGCGATAAGAGTGAAGTTTTACCAAATCGGTTACTCGAGTTCGAATAAGTTCGAGTCTAATTCAAGGAAGAGTGAAGTTAAAAAAAAAAAAATGATGCAATCTTCCTTTTGGGAGAAAAAAATAAATAAATTAAACAAATAATGCGTCTGGCACGTGTAGACACACACAGAACACGAACACCATCAATACGAACACAAGATGGCACGCAATGAATTGCATGCACATAACATATTTATATGAAGTCAAATAGCTATAATTAATGCACCAAAGTTGGCACACTTTCTGTTTGAAAAAAAAGGGGGAGGAATCTGCCCTTTTCAGTTTTTTTGAGCATTTCGTGTGGAGGATATAAACTAAGGAACTTTTTCGACACTCAAATTTTTCTGTTTTATCTTTGTTAGTTTGGAAAGCCAAAACTAAAAACTTTATGATGTTAAACTATTTTTTCCTTTAACAGTATCAAAAATAATCACAAATCCGTGCTTTGAGTTGCGAAAGTTTTATCGGAACAACGCAAAAGTAGTGCAAAAGTTCACATTTTCAGATTTTTGCGAACCATGTACTGCAGTGTACTTTCATATGAAAAAAAACGATTCTCGAATCCAAAACCCGTACTTTGAATTACGAATGTTTTTCGAGAACAATGCAAAAGTCGTACGAATCATATAAAAAAATAATTTTATATTTGAAAATGGTTTATCGACGTCCTTCAAGAAATTGGTTCATCTAAAAACATTAAAACTCCATTGTATCAAAACAATTATATCACCGTTGAAAAATCGATCTCTCCTTTAAAACTATTAGGGGCTGTTCTCTTCATCTTTTAGTTTTCAGTTTTCAGTTTTGAATTCATTTTGAATTTTGTGTTTTGAGTGTCCATTTTGAAATTACTGAAAACGCGTTCTTTTTGCTATTTTGAAAAAAATGTTTTCAAAAATAAAAAAATGAAATTTCGGCTTGATTTTAACTGAAAACAGCCAAAATGATTTTTTTGGCGTTTTCTGTTTTCTTTGTAAATTTTAAACTTGTTTTTGAAAATTTGTTTCTGAAAATAGGTAAGTAAACGTGTTCTCAGTGTTTTCGAAAACTGAAAATAGCCTGAAAATAGTAAAGAGAACATGCCCTTAACATTTTATATCATATTTTCGATTGTATCCAAATACCGTAATACTTACGATTCTTCAATTTCATGTTCTGTATTAAATGTTACATAACCGAATAGTATGATAAATAATAATTTAATCAATTTATCCTTTTTAATACAATTTAAATATAATCCAACTCAACTCACTAAACATTTTCTTTACCACTTTGAGTGATTCAAATATAATAGGGGTAATTAAAGGGAAGGATTGCTGTTGAAGCTATTGTATGACGTACAAATGGTTGCATGAACCATGCATCGAAACCCATCCAAGTGATCCGGATTTGCCCGAATGGTTGACCCGTGAATGATCTCAACTTGTCCATTTTCAATGCACATTTAGGCTTAGATATATACTTAAGTATGGAGCGGGTCATGCTTTTTGAACTTTTGAGAAAATTGCACTATTGATCCCCAAACTAAACATCCAACTCAATGAAACTAATTTTTTTTTCCAAATTCGATGATGTTCAAAAATTTGAAATCAATAGTTTTTTTTTTTTTTTTCACAACGGCTACCTGCAAAGATATGAACGATTGAGAAATAATTTGACAAGCAACAAATTACGCTAGGAAAACAATGTCGCTATTTTCCCAAATTTTTTTGATCCACTGGCCAAGTAAATGCGTAGAAAAATCATATTATTACACGTGCAAGAATTTGGACGATTTTTGTTATTGACAACTGATTATGTAACTAAACAGAAAGTTAGAGACCGATTTTTGTTTTTCAAAAACCATGAACTAACTTACTATTTGAACAATACATTAAGAACCATTGGTGCAATTTTATTGAAATTTTTAATCCATTTGCAAAGTTTCCATATTATTTATTTTTTCGTAAGTGTCACATTTCATATATTCCTTTCTATATATAATGTCACTTCCTTAACATTCTCGCATATTTCAATCAATTCTTATATTCTCTATCTAAAGGTTGGAAACATTAGAGAGAGAGATGGATGCACAAAGATCAGCACTGTCACCTTCTCACGGCGGAAACAGCCCCTTCAAGGCGGCGATACTAGCTTTAGTGATGGCGGTGTTCGCCGGATATCTCTTGATATGGGTCATGATGCCTACAAGTCTTTATAGACAAACTTGGTTGCCGGATATTCGACTAAAATCCAGCCCCACCTATTTTGGAGCATCTGGTATGTACTCTTATTCTTTTATCGCAAGTTTGGTGAGAAAAATCCAGCCCCACCTATTTTTCAGACTTATCTTCAATCACACATTCTTTCAGTAAAATAATTTCACGTAGGTCGTAACTTTTTACTACTTTTTAATCGAACATTCTAAAAAAAATCATTTTTTACAAAATTTATTCTAAAAAAATATACATCAATCAGAATTTAAATATATGGACGATAAGTTTTAAGCAATTATTTTTGTATTACATTACAAAATAAGAAGCGAAAGAAACATATATATTTTTTTTCATCATTTACTCCCATCAATATTATTTATAATAATTATCATTTGTGTTTACAGGAGTAACATTTTTGATCTTCATGTTCCCTGTCCTATTCATGGCTGTCATGGGCTGTGTATATCTCCATTTAGCAAAGAAATCAGGGGACAATCACTTAAAAGGGTACGTAAACCATCAAATAATAATGTCACGTTTGGTCGAAGCGTATAATGTTAAATCGTATTAAAACGAAAAAGAAGTTGTATTGTATATTTCATGTCTAATATTTTCTATCCGGAGCGAACCCAGAATTAAGAAAGTGGGCTTGGCTACATAATGTTTGGGCCAAATCTTTGTTTTTTCGTCGTTTTGCTTCATAAAATTAGTTGAAAAAATGACTCATTTGGTAGGGATTTTGAAAAGTCGAAAGCTGATTTTAAGATTAAAAAGTTATTTTCTAAAACATATTTGAATAATTTTTTTGAAAATACTTCATCTTGTGGAAGAGTTTTTTTAAAAAATTAACGTAAAATAGCTTTCTTAAAAAACTCTTATACAAAAAGCTCTGGCTGCTTTGCCCAATGAGCCCTTAGGCTAACTCAGAAGTCGGAAGTACAAAATTTTACTAAGGCCTTGTTTGTTTTTGATTAAAATCAGATTTTAATTTAAGTCAAAGTTAAACAATCAATATTAACCACATTTTTTATGGGTTCCACATCTTTTCAGCCACATATTTCAAAAACTTCCATCACAATCTACTAAAAATCTAATTTTAATCTCTACAAAACACTCACTAATTATAAAATATAGTCACCATTAATCATATTTGGTACATACTATTAAAGTATTCTAAAAATAAACAAGATTTCAACTTTTTTTTATACTATGGTTGCTACTCAATCTTCCTTACTAAGCGTTCTATAAAATTTTACCCTCTAATCATTATAAACATGCTCGGAAGCTGGTAGGCAGTACTGAACACAACTGAACTGTATTATATATCGACTTTTAATTTTGAATCATGAACTGCAGGAATGGAAAGCATAGATTGGCTATATGGAGAAGGCCTATAATAATGAAAGGACTTGGAGTGGTTTCAAGGATTGAACTGGCTTTCTTTCTCATGTTCATAGCACTTCTTGTTTGGTCTTTTGCTACCTATTTGCGTATTGGCTTTGCTACTATCACACCCCAATCAGCTGCAAAGAGTGGGGAGAAAGTGTAGGCATTTTATTTTTTTTTTACAAAAAATTAAATTGTTCATTTTGAATTTTTTTTTTCCCCAATCACGTGTAGTAATAACTGGACACAGTGGTGAAAAAGAATTTGTAGAGACGATTTCAAATTTAAGCTTTCAAAGGAGTCTACTTGACAATATTATTTATTGAAGTCACATGGTCACACTTTTACGAACACTTTACGCGCCAGGCATTTGATAAAAAAATAAAAATAATAACAATAATTTGCCATATTATGAAAAGTTCGATGTAACCCTGAGGGTGAATTATGGCAGGTGGGAGGTGAAGTTGGAGACTGCGGCTCTCCGAATAGGTCTGATCGGTAACCTATGTCTGAGTTTTCTCTTCTTTCCCGTGACTCGTGGCTCATCATTGCTACCACTTTTTGGTCTCTCCTCCGAGGCTAGTGTCAAGTATCATATTTGGCTAGGACATATTGTCTTGACTCTCTTCACTGCTCATGGTTCATGCTACATTCTCTATTGGGCTGTCACACATAATATATCAGAGGTAATTTATTAATTACAATCAAGAATCCTGTTTATTCTTATTCTTGAAATTAATTAATTTGCATTTTTAATTATATGTGATTTTATTTATTTAATTTTTTTTGTTGCAAATTCAGATGCTGAAATGGGATAATACAGGAGTTGCCAATGTGGCTGGAGAGTTGGCTTTACTATTTGGATTAGTGTTATGGGCTACAACATACCCTAAGATAAGGAGAAAAATGTTTGAGCTCTTCTTTTACACTCATCATTTGTACATTCTCTTCATCTTCTTCTTTGTGCTTCATGTTGGCATTAGTTATGCCTTCATTATGCTTCCTGGTTTCTACCTTTTCGTGATCGATCGATACCTGAGATTCTTACAATCCCGGCAACGTGCACGCTTAGTCTCTGCCCGTATTTTGCCTTGTGAGACGATTGAGCTCAACTTCTCAAAAAGCAGAGGTATAAAACAAGAATGCACACATTGATATGGATATTAGATATATGATGTTTTCATGTTGGTCACTAAATTTAAATCTTTGTTACAATTTTGTTACAAAAGACACGTGACAACCTTGTGGGCCACATGACGTTTCTTGTTAGTCGAACTAATGGACATAGATGGAATGTCCATATTGCAATAAAAGTCAAGTTCAATGATTGACTTGAAAAATAAAATACAGTTCAATAACCCATAAGAAATTTCATTCGAAGTTTAATGATAACCCCGTATGTTTAACCCGATATATGTCATTAAATCAACATATGCTACGCACTTGTCAATTATATAACAAGGGTTTTTTTTAGGACTGAGTTACACTCCAACAAGCATCATGTTTATGAATGTGCCTAGCATTTCTAAGCTGCAATGGCATCCCTTTACAATTAGTTCCAACAGTAACTTGGAAGCTGAGAAGCTGAGTGTTATTATCAAAGGTGGAGGAAGTTGGTCCAAGAAACTCTACCAATTGCTATCATCACCTTCTTCTGTGGAAAGGCTTGATGTTTCTATTGAAGGGCCTTATGGGCCTACTTCGACGGATTTTCTGAGGTATGGAATGAATTTTTAGCTCGTTGAGTGTCTCGACAATGTAATAGCTTGAACTTTTAGTTGAAGTTATCTTTCAGTATAACATTCTAGCACAAAAATCATAGGTTTAAGGTCCTCACTAACCATTTATGAAATTCCTAAAGTTGGACTTTCACAAAGACAGATGAATATTGAATCGATGTATGTAAGCACAACACAGTCGTTTAGTTTTGGTCCACCCCACACAAGTGAACGAGTCGAAGATATAAATACAACCTAGATTTTTGGACACTCGTAAACTCAACAGAGTATTGCTTCTAAAATGTTCGAAATTTAATGCATTGATGAATCATATTTTGTTGCAGGCATGACTTGCTAGTGATGGTGAGTGGAGGCAGTGGCCTAACCCCTTTTATCTCTATCATCAGGGAGCTCATTTATGCAAGTGAAACACTGAAATCCAAAACCCCGGAAATCCTTCTAATCAGTTCATTCAAGAACTCTTCAGACCTCACCATGTTAGACCTAGTTCTCCCAATTTCTGGTGCCCCATCTCAATTTTCCAATCTCTCTGTCCAAATTGAGGCATTTGTAACAAGAGAAGAACAACCCACAACACAACAAAAGAATAATATTCAGACATTGTGGTTCAAACCTAGTCCATCAGATGCAGCCATCACTCCAATCTTAGGCCGAAACAGTTGGCTCTGTCTTGGTTCTATAATCTCGTCGTCATTCATAATATACCTTATTTTCATCGGGATTTTGACCCGATACTATATTTTCCCAATCGATCATAACACAAATAAGATCTATTCGTCTTCTTCGAAATCTGTGCTAAACATACTATTCATATGTATATGTATAATCATCACAGCCACCACAGCCTTTCTTTGGAACAAAAGTAAAAATGCAACGGAAAGTACACAGATTCAGAACATGGAAGGGGCTACTCCAACAGCATCACCAAACTCATGGATTTATAATGCAGATAGAGAACTTGAAAGCTTACCCCAACAGGCTTTTCTTCAGGCATTTAATGTGCATTATGGTGAACGACCAGACCTGAAGAGTAAGATATATAAACTCAAAATCATTTTGATGTTTATTGTAGGTTTAGAAACTGGTTTTATTTGCTTGTAGGAGGAAATATAAGGCTATATCTAGAGAGAAACTTATACTTCTTTCTTACTATTAAGAAAAAAGATTTATTTGTTTTGTTAGTAAACTCTAAACTTAGCGTTACAATAAGTAACTCACTTTCAAATGTGAATAAAAAATTAAGTATTTAAGCCCTGTTTGGGGCACATTTTTAATCCAAAAAAATGAAAAACATTGCCGTTGGAAATGAAAAGACATCCACTTTTTTCGACCTTCATCTCACAAGTGAGACCTAAATTTAACAGCTAACGCATACTTTTTCTTCAAATGAATTGAAAATGTGCTCCAAACGGATGCTTAATTGAAACTTATTTATTTATTTATAAGTTGACTTTTTTTTTTAGTGAAACATGTTATTAAACTTTTTTTTTTCTCGGTCAATCAGTCTTGTCCAGTTTAGCATACCAAACATATTAAGTCCCTGTTTGGTGACCATTTTTTTTTTTTTTAAAACAATGTTTTGAATAGTCATTTTTAGGAGAATGTGTGGTTAAAAAGTATAGAAAAGTTTTGAGTTTACGTACAGAATATTTCATTAAGTGAATGTGCGGTTGAAAATGAGTACGTAGAAAAAAGAGTTTTCAAATCGTAGTTGTCTAACGGGGCCTAAGACTTCGCACTACAAATCTTTTACTCTCCCTATTTATTACCTATCAACCACAAGCTAACAACCATCCAGAAACATAGCTGTATCGATTTTCGACTACCTATTCACAATCATCGTCAACTAAAAAATAAACTTCCAACATTTATAATCATATAAGAGCCTGCGTAATCTAATTTCAAGTTAAAAACTCTATGAAACTTCACCCTACAAACTTTACTTTGTTTGCAGAAATTTTGTTTGAGCGCAAAGAATCAAGTGTTGGTGTTCTTGTTTGTGGACCTAAGAAAATGAGACACGAGGTTGCAAATATATGTTCGTCTGGTTTGGCAGCTAATCTGCATTTTGAATCCATCAGCTTCAGTTGGTGACGAATAAGCATTTACCCCAGCAAAAGGGTTTCAAATTCAAATGATCTCGTTCTATGTCAGTGAATATATTGTTATATTTTCTTGCATTTTTGTCCTTTCATCTTTGTTTTGGTTGGCTGAGCTTTTGACATATGACTGTAAATGGGAAGATGAAGACATTCCCTAATTCTCCATGTGTGAATAATATGATTTCCGTTCGTTAAATAAATTATAATTGTCTTTTTTTTTTTGCATAGAAAATCACTACTGAGGACCGTTACTATGTTGGAAATTGTTCAATGGATGTTTGACATTTTCCAAGTGGAAATTGTTGGAAATATTGATTTTTTGTTTATTTAAAATATGAGGAAAAATAAATTTTTTCATGCACTCTTAACAAATTTTTTGAATGGAAACCACCGTTACGAAAAATATATACTAAATAATAAATAAATATATTTGGGAACATTGGTGCACCAATAAATAAAGATTGAGAGTACATCTAAAAAGTGATGGAACAACAAAAATTATGGTGGCAATATAATCGTTCCAAAAAAATTTGTGGTCGGAGATTCAACCTTGGAGCGTGTTTGAGAAGATAAAATAGATAGAATTAGATAATATAAACAAAAAAACAATCCAAAATTATTTTGCTATTTTAGAATGTTTTGTAAAGATTGTTAAATAGCATTTATTAAGCTCTTGTTTGATCTCGTTACTTTCAAAATACATGTCTCTTTCTTATTTTCAACAACATATTCTTCAATAAAATAATATTTTCCATCACATCAATAACTTTTCCTTCTTTTTCAACCACACATTCTCTAACACCCCAAATAAGATCGTACGAACAGCATTATCTTATCCTACTTTTGTAAATTCTGCGAAGGTACACCTTTTTAGAACCGCACAAATCCAACCACCGTTCTTTCTCTTCAGTGTTCCGTTCTGTCAGGCTTCCTCACCGGAATATTCGTCACCAGCGGCTCTCTGTCATCTTTGTCGATGGCATTGTTGGAAAATTTCTCTTCTGGTAAGTCCCATATGTTGCATAGACCAAAACACCCCCAAATTTTTCAAGATAGTACGNATTCTTCAATAAAATAATATTATACGTAAATTCAAATTTTTTCTTATTTTTTAACCAAACATTTTTCATCAAATCACTATTTCAAAATGCATTTTTTATCAGAAAATTGGGTTCAAACTAAAATAAATTAAAATTTTATTAATTATAAGGTCCCATCACTTCAAATATTGCATATTAAGTGGGTGTTTGGTGGGAATTAAAATTAGATTTTTAGTAGATTGTGATAGAAAATTTTGAAATGTGTGGTTGAAAAGTTGTGGGACCGATGAAAGATGTGGTTAATATTGATTGTTTGACTTTGACTTAAATTAAAATCTAATTTTAATCAGAAACAAATAAGGCCT
>CAIGRK010176635.1:0-27865 GCA_903798315.1 Fraxinus greggii | reverse complement strand
TTTTAGAGTTGTTGAAGGTGACGAATCTAGCTAGGGGCCTTCAGTTAAAGCATTTAGCGGTGATTCGGCTACAGGGTGTGTTTCGACCATGTTTGGTAAATTTTGAATTCATTGTGAATTTTGGGAACCCGGGGGTCGGGTTCATTTGTATCTGTATTTGTATATGATGAAAGATGAAGTGTATTTTTCGAGTGTTGGAGAGGTTTGGTTCAGGTTGAAGAGTTCAGTGTGTTTTACTGCGTTCGGACTTAATTTTCAGGTGAAATTTTGGAGTTTCGTTCGTTGCACCGAAACTTTGTGTCAATGTGGAGATTGTTGGGTTTTGTGACCAAATCCAGTTCAAATTGGGTCTAGGGTTTCGCGTTTTAGAGTATTGGGATTGAAAATGTCAAAATAGGGTCTGAGAAGAAAATAAGGCAGATTGACGGTGCTGGACGGACTCTCGCTCGAGTGAGAGGAGCAAAATTGAAACAGGGAAGCTGTCGTCCGCCATCGCTAAGTCGCAGCTTGAGCGACGGGATGTAAACTGATTTCCTTATTTTTTGGTTTTACGCAATTTTTAACCTAATTTCCATATTTTAGGTTACTTCTAGGGTTTGGACATTTCTGTCATTTTCATATAGCATATGCATGAAGTCAACGATCAAACATAAACAAAATGGAAATCCGAATCACCAGCAGTGTTTACTCAGTTAGATCAGAGTTCTCAAATTTTCAGAATTTCTAATATAGTGTTGTACGGATAATCAGTAATTTTTAGACGATTGTTGTATATCTAAGAATGAAAATTACTTAGAATTTTGAAATTATAGAATACAGCAAGAAACCTGAATCCCAGAAGATCACAAAATCAGCAACAATAGTTGCCATTGCTGGAAATCGCATTTAAATTTCCACGCAGATGAAAATTAGCTATCGATCCTTCATCGTCCATGTTTTAGCTACTGGATAACCATAGAAATTTGAATTTGCATAGGATATTTTTCATTGATAATTAATGCATGCGTATTATGTGCCCATATTTAATGATTGGTTGTATAAGAAAAATTGAGGAATTTTTGGAAGTAGTTTTTTTGGTGTTGTTTTGCATAATATATGTATATATGATATAGAATCATTTTTATAGTACATCGTGAAATATTTTTCAAATAGTGGGTAAATATGATTTTTTCCCTTTCTAATAAAATTTGATTCCAACATTTGCAAAAATTAACTGAGAGAAATACCCTTAAAATTCAAATCAAACAAAAAGTAGGCAAGGCCAGAAATCCAATAACCTGGCGTGCGAAAATGTATATTTCGAGGGTTTTGATTTGGGAGACTATGCTATCATCCACCCAAAGAATGGATATGGGTATCCAAGCACTGCACTTGTCACATAACGTTGTCATTCCACACTGGACGGCAATTACTCAGGTCCAATTTATGGGCATGAAAATAGATTTATTTGACCCAAGTTGATGAATTAAAAATAAATTGGAAATGGCCATGCGACACAAGGAATTGTCCGCTGTTTCAAGCAATTTTATTTTTACTATGCGTACGAAGGATATAACCATGCATACGCATGGTTCAATTTTATAGCTGCTGGGCTAGTTTTTCATTTGAAATCTGGTGTTGATTAGTTTCTTACTTTTTATGAATTGTTGGTATCTGTTCGAGGCATATGGATGAAAATAGTAGAAACAGATGATATATTTTCATTTCCAAACGTTAGAAACAACAAGTAAATCATTACTTGAGATATTCCAATTCATTCATCAAATATTTAAACCTCTTAAATTTTCAACAAGTTCAACTAGAAAGAATCAATTGTGTTTTTATGCTTTTTCCTTGAACGCTTACCAATCCTCTAAACTATTAGCTGAAAATCCTAAAAGCATAATAGAAGAGGCGAATATCGTTTCTATGACAGCGTATCATCTACGTGTTCGAGCCCCATTCTTCATTCCTTCTTGTGCTTGTTTCCATCTTCATCTTCTCCTCTCCAATATTTCCAACAGTTGGTGTTAATTTTGAACAAGAAGTTGCTGGTGATTATTGGCCTGGCCTCTTGAACTTTAGGTATCAAAGCCATAAAACTAAAGTTTAAGCCTGGCGGAACAAACCAAATCCTGAAGAAATATAGTATTGCATATTAGATTCTGAAAACTAGTCCCGTGAGAAACGTAAATAAACCATCGATCATGAGTTTTGAAATCTTGATAAGTTCAATGCTGAAATCTTAGTGCAATTAAAAAAAGCTAAGGTTAATAAACGATTAGATCAACAAAGATGTGTGTAACGATGTATAAATATATATCGAGGGGTTGTTACATAGTGGAATGAGTATTCCAAATCCAGACACTAATTTTATGATTTACGATATTATTGTTGAAGAAGGCTCATTGTTTAGAACAGCTGAACAAGGGTAAACGAGTATAAACGATAATAGATTTTCAAAAGAAAGGAAGCAAAAAAAAATTTTTTGGGCCCCTAAAGAGCTGGGCCAGAAGCGACAACCTCTTGGGCCTCTCCTCAGGTCAGACAATGCATGAAGGGGTGGCAACACAACTTTAGGACGGCAAACTTTAGGGCTTTCTTGACGTGACTCTCTAAAATTTGCTTTTTTTAACTCTCTTTACTTATGTTTTAAGTTTATTGTTGAACTATATTATTTATACTTGATATGTTAATCAATAATTTACTATTATTATAACTGATAAATATATACACACAAATTACCTATTTTCCCAACATTACCTCCCCAACACACTCATCGTTCCCACATAAATCATGTTATATCTAAGCTATAGTTTGCCTAAACAAACTTTCTGTTAAACAAATAATCGCAGAATATAATATTATATATATATACTGATTAACAGCAGAGCAAGAAGGAAGAAACTAGCAAATCGAAACTTGTGAAAACACAGTATCCTTAAAACATATTCGCTCTCTTATCATAAGTGCTTGGGGTTTATTTGAGCTTCTATCTCCCAAGATACATCTTTGGATGTTAAATCTCTTTGTATATAAACTAGTCTTTGGCTTGATCATTTTTCTACGAGAGACAAATTTAATTGTTTTCCCTGCAATAGATAAACTCCTTCCAAATTGTCCACTTTGAAATCCAATTTCTCATTCGCCCAATTATATTTTTGACAAGTAAATATATGATTTCAATGTTCTTAGAAGGAGAACACGAATCAACTTTGATCTTTCCACTCAAAATTATGCCTAAAGTAGCCACTAAGCCATTTTTTTCCAACACTTTCTCCGCGGAATATTATCTAAGCAAGCAACTTAAACATACTAGATGGCTGAATTTTGTAACTCTATGGTGTATATTGAATAAAAGTGGTATGCCGTGCAGAGGTATACCTCTCGGCGTACATTGGCACATATTTTTCTCGCTGGGCAATGAGGAAACCCCATAGAAACACAACCGCGTTTGTTTGTTCTCAAGGTTGCCTATATATGCAAGTATTTTAAATGAAGTTACCAAAAATTGAAAATTAACAAATTAAACTAATGCTCAAAAAATCTGATTGGTTTAGCTAAAAATGCACAAACTAAGTACATATCTTTGCTTGTTCCGTATCCCACTAATCAATGAGAAATTTCCACTGCACTGCTCAAATCTCTTCGGGAACTGATGCCAAGCATTCATCTTTGGTTTTTCCATCGAAGTGCTTACGCTTTGTACATGACTTCCAGTCATACCACTGATCACTAAATGATTATAAGCAATTAGTCTTATACCCAGGTGGAACATCGGTATTTGCCTGTGAAATTGCTGAAAATGTAAGGCAACTAAATAGTATGTTAAAAGATTCTATAAAACGTGAAAAAGTTTAACATTCCTTGACATGATGAAATGCACAGCATTCACATAAAAATATCAGAACCAGCTATGAATCATTTATATACCTCTACTTCTTTGCCAAAATCCAGCATCTCTCCAGGACTGTCTTTCCATGTACATGTATAATTGGTAAATATTGTACCCGATTGCGTGCCAATGTTCCCAGAAATGTCACGAATTGGTTTAAATTATCACCACGGGCTGAATATGTTTATTGAACTCTACTTCAAGCTTCGAGCCAGGTTCCAGTCGAAGACGTTTAGCTGGATCTCAACCCTTCCTCTTATTTGGGTCATTTCTTGAGTTAGGTTCTATGGTCAATGATGAAACATTGACAAGTGATAAACTCTTTGATCAAATAATTTCTTTTTTAATTTTAATTCTTGTTGGTTGATTATTTGCTATTGTTGACATCCTATTATCCTGTTAGTTTTAAGATTGTTTTTAGGATTCGTGATATCGAGAGGTAATTCATATTTTTAGATCAAATTGCAAACAACATTATAGGTCTAATGAAGGATAGATGTGTATCTTAATTGATATTCTAGGTTTATCTTACATTTTTATCTATTTGCATCATTCATAAAGATGTAGTTGAATCGTAAATAAAAATTGATTAATTTATCTCGAGATAAAAAAAAAATTAACATATTCTACATATCAATTTTCAATATTGTCAAAATAAAATAAGAAAGAGTAATACTATTTTGCATCATTAGTATTAAGTGTTTAACACCGATATAGGTGACAACACTAGAGACATTAAGCCCTTGTTAATTTAATCTCATATTATTTCAAAAATATATTTTTCTCTCTTATTTTCAATCACATATTTTGTAATAATATAATATTACACGCAAATTCAAAACTTTTTTATTTTTATTTTTATTTTTTAACCACGTTCTCCATCAAAATGTTATTTCAAAATGTATTTTGAAGGAAAAATTGAGGCTCAAACAGGCTCTAAATTACAAGTTCAATTAAATGAATTAATAAGAAATGTTTTTTTCAGTTTTGAGTATAGAGTCAAGATCATGTAGTTGTTGGGCATAACATTGTAAAACAATTAAAGAAATGTTTAAAATAAATTCAATAATGGATCATGAACCAATAAATATTAGGTTAAGGGACATTAACACTCCCTATTGTTTTCCTACCATGTCCTCAATTTTAGTCTAGTCTGGGTTCAAGGACATGTTGGTTGATTGAATCTAAGAGTGAGAAATCTATACGTCTACAAGTTAGTTCACTTGGTGAATAATTTGAATTTGAAGGAAAGATATGCAAAATATAATTTCGAAACCCACACTTCTTGTTTTGATCGCATCTCTTGAGCTTTCAAGACCAACATACGACAAATCTTGTAAATTTCAAATGTCACACTCACATAGAAATCATTGTCATAGCTAGCTAGATCTCACGAATAATCCTAGGTGAGCGCAAGTGTTCAAATACTAATTATTAATAGAGCGAGAGAAGAAACCAAGCTGGAAGTAAGCGTTGGAGAACCGAGCAGCAAGCCCAGGGTCCAGCCTCTAAAACCCACTAAAAGCGTCCACAAGAATTCTATCAAAAACTTATCATTGATGTCTCTCCCTAATGGTGGCACAAAAAATGGTTCTCAACCTTAGACGAGTGGTTTTGGCACAATTAGAAGTATAAACGAAGGGGAATACATTGGTCTGCTAAAAAGGCTACATAATTTATTAACAACAAATATAGACAAAGTATTTGGCTCTTATAAGTTTTGAGACACAAAATGAGTGAAGAAAAATAAGTCAATAATGTGACTCACGCTATTGCATTTTTCGCTTCATGCCCGCCCTTTTGAAATCTCTATTTTTATATTTTGTCTCTCGCATTTTTATTATGCCCTTGTTTGAGCTTGATTTTTGAGAATTGAGATTTACTGTTCAAAATTGACGGTTACACCTATTTTTAAACACAAGTGGCAGTGAAAAAAAGTCAGATATGTTAATTAAAGTGATATGTTAATGAATCATTGAGTGAACAACAACTTGGACAGCCAATTTTGGACAACGAATCTCAACTGCATTTTTTTTTTTAGCCAAAATGCATTTTAGAAAAGTGTTTTGTAAGAGAATGTGTGATTAAAAAATAAGAAAAAATTTTGAATTTATTTATAAAATTATTTTATAAGAAAATGTATGATTGAAAATGAGTTTAAAAAAATTATTTTTGAAAAAATTGGGGTCAAACATAGGTAAGTGTGGTTATGAAATTCAAAGAATGGATGCCCAAGCTGTAACCTATGGCAAGTGTAGAATTGTGACTTTGTCATTGCGGAGGTGTTTAAAGAACAACCCACCATTTAGATAGAATTTATGAGCCCTTGTTTGATTCTAATTTTTTTTAAATATATTTTTCTCTCTTATTTTTAGTCGTACATTCTAAAATAAAATAATATTACACGTAACTCAAATAATTTTTTAATCACACATTATCTATCAATTCAATATTCCAAAACGTATTCTACACAAAAAGGGGTTCAAACAGGTTCATAGTATGCCGGTAGAGCTCATGACAAGGCCGAATGCTCTGCCGTATTTTAGAATATTGAAGAAGAAGATATGTTAAAATACAAATACACCCTCCAATTTAGTACCATATATTTTAAGTATTTACAATTCGACCCCTTCTCTCACTCATCAAAAGTCCCCCGCTGTGTCTCCACGCCATCACTTTCAAGTTTAGACAAAACACTGTGTTCAAAAAAAGAAGAGCAAAACTCACTCTTACTTTTCTTTCTTTTCAAACAATTAAAACCAAATATCGCAAATTTAATTTTACTATGAACAATTTCGCTGACGATTATGCTGAATTTTCGTCGGTGGAAAATGCAAATGTGAATAATAATATCGGTAATGTCCATTTTACGGTGGATGAGTTGTTGGATTTTTCTCGGGAGGATGAAGCGATGACCGACGCGTTTTTCGACAGTTTGCCGGGGAATTCCGGTGATTCGTCGATTGTCACGGTGGTTGATAGTTGCAACTCGGCGATTTCCGGTGGTGGCGATGGCCAATTTAATGGTAACATTAGTTGCCGTAGCGTCACTGACTCTCAATTCTCTTCCACCGAACTCTACGTTCCGGTAATTTGTTGTTTATATTGGAATCGTTTTTCAATCTTGCGTGCAATTCCTCGAAATGTGCGTCCCGCGTTTGTTTTTTTCTATCTCAGTTCATCGCCGACACAAATATGCAATTACAGAAATTGCTTAGGACTTTTCATTTCTAATTTTATCTTTATAATTATCTGGGTTTTTTTTCCCCTGAAACAGTATGATGATTTAGAAGAGCTGGAATGGCTATCAAATTTCGTAGAGGAATCATTCTCAAGCGATGACTTTCACAAACTCGACTTCATTGCTACCAACACCACTAAAACCACCGCCGTCGCTGCCGTCACTGACAACTCGTCATCTTCTGTCACCACAACCGTTACTTCCGCCATCCATTCGTCGCCGCCTCCCATTTTCCCCTCCGATGTCGGCGTCCCTGGCAAAGCCCGCAGCAAACGCTCACGTGCCGCTCCCTGCGACTGGTCCTCCCGCCTTCTCCTCCTTGCCCCTCCCCCTGCTCCTTCCACTAACAATAATATCAGTATTAGTTCAAACACCAAACCTTTGAAAACGACATCGGTTAAGCGACGGGAACTGACAGAGACTCCGGGCCGGAAATGCGTCCATTGCTCATCAGAAACGACCCCACAATGGAGAACCGGCCCAATGGGCCCAAAAACATTATGCAATGCATGTGGAGTCCGTTACAAATCGGGTCGACTCGTACCAGAATACCGACCCGCTTCGAGTCCCACTTTTGTGTCCTCTAAGCATTCGAATTCCCACCGTAAGGTTCTGGAGCTCCGAAGACAAAAGGAACCGATGGGTCAAGTCCATATTTTCAATGCATCCGACGGCTCTCATGATTTCTTGATTAATCATCAGAAAGCTGATGGCTGTGACGATTTCAAGCAAATGATATAGTATGGCTAGTGTAGGGGAATTAGTATGCACCTGCTTATTAATTTATTAATTACTATGTTTCTAATTAATGATTTAGACATCTGAATTTTGAAGCATAAAGTAAATGTTAAATGTTTAGCGGAGGGAGAATATTGGCAATTCAGTTGTATTAAGTTTGTAATCTTTTTCTTTTTGTTGTTAATTCATTAGACATTTTTAATTAATTTTTTAGACTTATTTTACTTTCGTGATTTTCAAATTGTTCATTTGAAAAAATAGAAATCATTCTTATTTTATGATCATGATACTTTCCGAAAATCGAAATTCTAGATCAATCGAGGAACGATATCACCATTTTTGTTTAATAAGATCCAAAAATGGATGAATGACTTATTTCATACTCGAAATAATCACAGTAAATACTTCGATAACACGGATTTCTATTTATCGCAAAAAAGTAACATTGATGAAATTTTATGATCAATTCTAAACTCCTAATGGTATAAAAATCTAATATTATAGCGTGGCGGGTGAAAATTTAGATCTTAACTTCTAGAAAGTCTTGCACATTCAAGTACAAGTGTGAAACGGGTTGTGGGACCCTCCAATTAAGCCCAACCTCAATCTACGGTTGGTTGATTTGAAGTTTCTCGTGTCAAACTACTTAGCACATTTTTTATATATTTAAACCGAGGATATTTAAAAGTGAATCAAACCTGTCTTTTCTCTGATCGTCGTTTAATAAGATAAAAGACGTGTGTAGTTGTCCATGGAAGATAAAGACTTATATACACACATTATGGAACCAATATACCTAATTGAGAAGGGATTTGTTAATAATAAAGAATTAAATAACATCATGTGGTGTACTAAGTACACTAGTATGGAAGTGCATGAAAAATGGAGTTGTTGATCATTAATGTTTCAAAATAAAGTTGAAAATGTTGAAATTAATTAATAAAATAATTACGGTAAGATTATGCTAAAAGTTTGTCCAATATTAGCTGTCTACTTGATCTTAGACATTTGATCTACAATGGGGTCCACCATGTAACCTATGCTATTGTAATATTTTAACTTTATAATTTTGTATATTAAAGATATTCGAATTTCGTATAACTCAATATAGACAAAATTTTCCTCAAGAAAAAGTAATTTTGTAAAAATATGAAATATATGATAACATAGATTAGACGCACGAATCAATTTAGGCTAGATTGAACTAGATAGGATTAAAGTACCCATACAAACGCTACGATAGAAACATGCCATGGGTGAGGGGAAATTTTCGCAGCTAAAGCTCAATATTCCATCAAGAAGAGCATCAACGATAGAATGTCTCGATTGTAAATGTATGATTGATAGTGTTTTCGGTGATACTTAGCGACACAAAGAAAAGTTGAAAATTAAAATCTCCAAAAAAAAAAAAAAAAGGATAATCATCGCATAACCCACTCCTACTAGCGACGGAAAATTTCCATTGCTATTTGTACTGAATTTTTTCCCCCCACATTTGTTTTTGCTTGAAACATGTTTGAGTACTCAACCTTGTCTACTTGGTTCTTATATCTGAGGCAACTTGCACATGAATGAATATAAATGTACTTGAAAGGACAATATTTGTACATATAAAAATAATTTCATTATGGAATTATATACACACATTATTGTGCATGTATATTTGATGGGTGTGGGGTGCATGTGGAAGAGGGGGAAGAGCACATGCAGTATGTGACATGCATGACTGTCTTTGCAGGGCTGTTATGGATAATATACCCAAAACCTAGGCATGGCTAGCGTGTCCATGTCTAGGGATCTTTCCATGTTATTTGCTAATGAGTTTCAATTATTATTTTCCCTATCTTGTCTTTCACATTAATTAAATAAAAAATAATAAAATATTTTCGTCCTACATCGTCTAATTTTTCTCTTAAATCAGAACTATAATAAAATGACGTACTTTAATTAGATAAAAAAAAATATTACTTATTATTCTCCAACTATCTTAGTCACATCATCAACCTATTTAGAACAACTTTACATGTAAGACGACTTATATGCAAGGAAATTGTAACTTTGCCGGGCAAGAAACAAAGAAGCCTATGGCCCATTCCGTAAGTTCCATTATCAATTGCGTATGAGTCTCGCCTTCACCTAATTATAACAACTGCACATGTAAGACGACTTTTATGCAAGGACTAATATCTTAAACTTTGAAACGAGATAACTCAACCCAACAAACGTCACTTTAACCAGAATATTAAAGCACCTAATTATTAACCTCAAATCCTCAACCAACCAATGAACAGTTGAAGATATTTGCCCCAAGAAATCTGTGCTTCATAAAGTCATGAGTTGAAAACTTCACTGAAAAAGTTTCTTGCCAATTTGAAGATGCACGAGATCTAAATGCAAGTAATTTTCCACCTCAATTTCGTCGAAATACTCCGTGAGTTTCTGGTGGAAAAATATAGCATTGGCTATATAATTGCAACTGCATTCAAAGGGACTATATTATCTAAAATTTAAGTCTAAAACTGTATATTTTGCATGAGAATTTTTTCTGAACTTCTGTTTCATCCATGGCGAATTTTTGCTGCTCCATTGAAACGGAACCTCGGACCTTGAACCAAGGGCAGCTCCACCATGCCAGGGTAGTGCCTTTTATTTTATTTTATTCTTTCACCTTGCATTCGTTATGTAATATTGAATAAGTGCCCGGGATTTTAATATTTTCTTTATTCTTGTTTGTGTATGCATTGTAAACATTGTGGGACTTGAAATTGCTGAATAAAATCTGGTGGGATTTGTTATTAAAAAAAGGAAAAGAAAAAAAATATTAGCCTTCAGTATTAAATCGTAGCGTCTCATAAAATGTTTATTAAACAGCTTGAATAGACGACATTAGTACTTCCTATTGTTCATTTCATTTCTTGTACTCGAGGTCACGTTTACGCTCCCTCTCAAGTTTACAACATTATACGTCTTGTATCCGATGTATGATTTATGCACCTTTCAAAATATACTTCCGACCCTTGTGGAATGTGGTGGTTTAAAAAAAATATATGGGAAAATCCAAGTGTAATCTGATTTTTACCCTGTTTTCTAAGTTGCCATCAACGCTAATACTTCATTACGTAACCACTTCGTTTTTTATTTAATTATACATATATAGTTTTTGTTTTAAATGGGTGTCGACAAGACTTGAACATTGTCAAGACTTGAGATTTTATATTAAAAGATTAAACTTGTTAAGAGGAGCAAAAAACTTTTACGTCGGTTTTATATATTTTATATTTATTCAACATGGGATTCATCTTTGACATATACGTTTGATAAACCAATTTTTGGTTCCTTTTTATGATGCAGGAAGTTGCCACTGACATAGTTCAAAAGAAGGAAGCTGACGAAGCCTCAAGCGTATTCATCGACGTATGCTTACTTATAACTTATTTCATGTTTTATGTCTCTGCTACTCTATTGTCATCGAGTTGAGAAGACATACCCTAACACTTGCAAACTGTCTGTCTATGGAGGGATTGAAACCAGTTGTCGCAATCAAGGAGATGGCGGCGATGATTTCTGAACCAACGGAAAAGACTGATCAGATTGTGGAAACATCTTGTCAATGTTCATGTACTAGTACTGCTGCCATTATGGATTCCCCAGATCAATCTGGAGTTAGAGCCCTTTATCATCTCCTTTTCGAGGGCTTTGATCTAATGGAATGTTAGTGATATCTCAATTAAAAGAATAATGATACGTAGCACTAGTAATGTTAGAACACCAATTTAGGTAGTCACACTGATATATTCAATTAATGAATCGCGTGATATTGCATTTAAGTGAATGTATCAATTAATGTCATGCAGTTGCCATTTAAGCTGTTGCTGAATATAATTACTCGAATTATAATGTGTCTTGAAATATGCTATAAATCAACCATTCATGTAGGAGATCTATTCTATGATATACTGGATTCAAATAAATAAATTTCTCTTTACTATTTGTTCAAGATTTTAGACGAGACATTTCAACATGATAATTTAAATATCCACTCTCTTTTCCTTTTATATTAGTTTTGATGTTTCTTTTTTTTTGAAAATGCGATTAATCCAGTAAGACGTGTTTTTGAGCTATTAGGTCATCAAATTGGTGGACATTTATCACATTGTCACTTGATAAGAGAAATTATATATTTTTCTTTAGTTAGAGTGATATAAGTCAATCTTGTACCTCATATCCCACCACTCGACTTGATCTCCGTTTGGCAAACAAATATATGAAATAGTTTATAAATTTAATCAAATTAAACATTAATTTCAATACATATTCATAGTGACGACTCATTATTATCTCCATAATTTATAGGATCCACCACTATTTTCCTTTATATATCTTATATATGTTTACCAAACGGAAGCTGAAATGAAAAAAAAAAAAACAGATAATGTCTCAATTTATTTAGACTTCAGAAATAGCAGGAGTTAATTTACATGAGTGTGATGAAACGTTATCAATTTAGTGCTATTTTAGTCAAATTTGGAAAATAAGATCACTCCCAGAAGGCCCATTGGGCCTCTTTCCATGTGGGATAACACCCTGAAAATCATCGTCTCCCTCGATCAGCATCCCCATCACCGCATCGACATATTCGCCGCTCCACCCCCACCCCCGCTACAGTCTATTCTTACATATATAGATACACGCGTACATACGTGTAATATAAACATATCTTGCACTGACGGAATGTATAACAATCAATCTCTTTCAAATTGTGGTGTTCTCAGGAGTCCAATTCAGCGATTTTTCTGATAATGTAATTACTCTAAACTTACCCTAGTGTTATTCTACGAGTAATTAATTATTTTCATTTGATGGCGTGTAATCGTAGTCTCAATTCTTCATTCTTACCCTTAATTCCTCTATACACCCAGCACAACTTTCGAAAATTCAAAGCGTTACCCTCAATTTCATGCCATTCTAGAAGGTACACCATTATATGTGGAGAGAAAGAAGAAGAATCAAAATTCAGAAAAACCCAGTTTAATTTGTTGAAGCTTTCTGTAACATTAACAGTAATTTCAGCTTCACTGCCCCAGACTTCACATGCAGCTAAAGTGTCTGAAAAGAAGCGTTCAGGAAAAAGATCTGAGGCACTAACCCCAGAGGAATTGAAAAATTGGGTTAAGGACCTTCCAGCGATATCCCATAGGCTCGCTTATAGTGAAATATTGGACTTGAAAAGGGAAAATAAGCTTAAGCATGTTATAAAGCCACCGAATGCTGAGTTGAAGCAGCGGCCCGAGGTGGTTCTGGCGGTCTTGGAGGATAATAAGGTTGTTAGGATTGTTTTGCCTTCAATTGAGAGCGATCCAAGCTTCTGGGGACAATGGGATGAACTGAAGGTTGATGGAATTTGTGTTAATGCTTATAGTCCACCTCTGAGAAAACCTGAAATACCAAGGCCTTATCTTGGGTTCTTATCGAAAATTCCAATATGGATGTTTTCATTGGTTAAGCCAAAGCCTCAGTCGAAGAAGGCATTGGAGTTGAAGAAAGTGAGAGAGGAGTTTAAACAGAGGAAGAATGAGGAACTGCAAAAATATAGGGAAGAAAGGGAGATGATGGAAAAAGCCATAAAAATGCAGAAGAAAATAGATGAGAAGAAAAATAGGCAGGAGATGAAGAAGATAAAGTACGAGGAGTCTTTGCGCCAGGCACGTAGGAGTTCACAGGACATGGCAATTATGTGGCAGAAATTAGCTAGTGATTCCAATGTTGCCACGGCTCTTGGGTTGGTTTTCTTCTATATATTTTACCGCACAGTTGTTCTTAGTTATAGGAAGCAGAAGAAGGATTATGAGGATAGATTGAAGATAGAGAAGGCAGAGGCAGAGGAGAAGAAGAAGATGAGGGAGCTGGAGAGGGAAATGGCAGGGATTGAGGATGATGATGATGATGAGGAAGAAGAAGGAGGAAAGGCTGGGGACAATCCTTACATGAAAATGGCACAACAATTCATGAAGTCTGGTGCACGTGTTCGGAGGGCGCACAACAAGAGACTTCCACAGTATTTGGAAAGAGGTGTGGATGTTAAATTTTCAGATGTTGCTGGGCTTGGTAAAATCCGTCTCGAGCTTGAGGAGATTGTGAAGTTCTTCACCCACGGGGAAATGTACCGCAGGCGTGGAGTCAAAATACCAGGTCAGATTATTGCTTTTCACAAACTTTGATTTTTGGTTTTCTATCTTATTCATATATTGAGATTTGCGGAGATATGTATATGTTTTTTAGATAGGAAATCTAGTTCCCTGTTTTCCTGATGAGCAGTAAAAATGCAATTGTTATTTATTCTCGTTAGTTGGTTAGTGTTGAAGGTCTTGCTAAGAAATCTTAACCTGTATTTGCATGATGTTCTTTGCACTGGACTATGCTTTACTTGCATCACATACCTGAGTTGCTCAATGCACATTAAGGCTAGTGTTTTAATGTTTTGATTTTGGAAATGAAAGTACTATGGCTAGACCACTGTGACTAGTAAATCCCAAAGCTATCTGTTTTATTCTTTGATTTGGAAATGAAGACGTTATAGTTAAACTGTTGATTCTGAACTTTCCTTGTGGTTTTATAGTAGTTTTGTCACCTAAATAAATCATACATGTTATTTTTTTTTGTGGAAAGACTTATTTTCTATTTCGTACAACACGTGAGATATATTAGAAGTGGTGTTCATGATGCTTTTATTTGATCACTCCAAGTTATTATTTTCACATTGAATTTACATTTACCTATTAATTAGTGTAGAGTTTCTTGCAGTTTCTATAATCACCTTTCTTGATGCGTGTCAATTTATAAGTTTATATCTTTTCTCATTACTCGTGTTACTCGTCTCATGCCTCATCTGGTAGGTATTATTGCCTGACAAAAAATTTCAGGTGGTATACTTCTTTGTGGTCCCCCTGGGGTGGGAAAGACATTGTTAGCAAAAGCTGTGGCTGGTGAGGCAGGGGTAAATTTCTTCTCCATTTCTGCATCTCAGTTTGTCGAAATATATGTTGGGGTTGGTGCTTCTCGTGTAAGAGCACTCTACCAAGAAGCGAAGGAAAACGTGAGTTTTCTATTTTTTTATGGTTCTTAGAATTTTAAAAGCTTCTATTCTGCATATGCAGGTTACTAACTCACTGTGTACAATGATGTTTATATCAACATCAATGCCGCTAACTAGTACTAATGATTTATCTTTGCTTCATTTATTCCTTTTTCTCTTAAGCTTCTCTCTGATATATTAATGACATTACAGCAGATCTCATATATACCTTTTACTTTCTCAAAGTTGTTTTTCCTAGTGAAAAAATTGGTTATCTCATGGAAATGTTAATATTTGTGAGTGTTGTTATGTAAATTTGAATAGGCTCCATCCGTTGTCTTCATTGATGAGCTGGATGCTGTTGGAAGGGAACGTGGTTTGATTAAGGGATCTGGTGGACAAGAACGGGATGCTACTTTAAATCAGGTTCGTTGGGCATAATGCATTTCTCTATGTTTTCAGATGGTTACATATGGATCCACATTTATGGTTAATATTGCAATAATGCTTCAGCTTCTAGTCTGCCTGGATGGGTTTGAAGGAAGAGGTGAAGTGATTACTATTGCTTCCACAAACAGGCCTGACATTTTGGATCCAGCACTTGTAAGACCAGGAAGGTTTGATCGGAAAATATATATTCCAAAACCTGGCCTTATAGGACGCATTGAGATTTTAAAGGTATGAAATATCCCATGTATACTTAGTTTATATATGCAACCTAGATGCTCCAAAATCCAAATGCATAAACTATTTGTTTATATGCATGCAAACTAAATTTGTATTTCATGAACTAGCAGTTTTTTTTTTCTTGCTAATTCATTTTGATGATACCTCAATGGTAATAATCTATCATTTATTGTTCTTTAGCCTTAAGCATCAATAGTACCTTCTGTTTTGAACTTATTCTTTATTTTTCTCATATTAGGTCCATGCTAGAAAGAAGCCAATGGCACCAGATGTGGACTATATGGCTGTTGCCACTATGACTGATGGAATGGTTGGTGCGGAGCTAGCCAACATCATTGAGGTCGCTGCTATTAATATGATGCGTGATGGAAGAACTGAGGTATTCAACCCTTTGAAATGCTGGACCTAGAAATCGCAATGATTTTAGCCATTTTTTGGGTAAATGCCATTTCATTTAGGTAAGGGCTTTTTGGCCTGCGTACCTAAGCTTGAATGAGGGGTTTGGCTATTCCCCCACCCTAGTATATGGAGAACTAATACATTGAATGGGACATGTCACCTTACCTCTAGGGAGTTTTTACAAAAACAAAAAAATTACCAAAGCTGTACAAATTCTGTTTACAAGTAATGAATCTATAGATAGCAGCAAAAAAATTATTAATTCTAATACATTCATGCTCTAATGTTGGGCAATCTCCACTTGTGCATTCTTAGTAAGCCTATGATCTCTCCATTAAGTTCTAAAGGTTGTAGAATCTTGAAGGGCTTCTCTTTATAACCAGTTAAGCTTCCCTGTGATTCTATACATATACCAGTTAAGCATTCATCATTCCCTGTTCTCTCTCTTTCTTCTTTTTCCTTTTGCTTCCCTGTTTATACTTTATCCTTCCTAGATGGGGTTCTTGAGAATGAAAAAGTGAACCACAGAGGCCACTTTGTGTATCTGTTCATATGCCTATTTTCTGTGCTGGATTGTCTTTTACATTCAATTTCTTCCTCCTTGCATGTATATACACAGACTAGTTACAGTCAATTGATGAGATTTTTGAAATTAGCGAAGATGAAGTTAGCCAGACTGGTGATGTTGTGAATGACATCGATATTTTCCGATAAAAATGACAACTTCGAAAATAATAATAGAGACTTTACTTTTGATGATTGACATGGTTGAAAATTTATAAGTTTGACTTTTGGCATCATGTTTGAGTTTATTATTTGACATATTATGTATTGTAAATTGTGGACCTTTATAAAGTAGTTTCAACCTTCGTTTTCTAGTTTGATTTTAGTTAGTTTTAGTTGTTGCTTTTTGTTAAGAATATTTGATGTTTTATCTGTTTTTTAATATTTTAATTATTAATATTTAGTAGAATCTTATGATCCTCGATGCGATCCCCAATGCCTCTTCATCAATCCGAATCAATGTTATGGTGCTGACAGCCTTGGTTACAATCTTAAGTATTAGCATACATGCGCTGAGATACATGAACACGTGCATGAAATTTTGGAAATTTTGTTTAATTTTAGCTTTCTTACTCTTGTACAGATTACAACTGATGACTTGTTACAAGCTGCACAAATAGAAGAACGAGGAATGCTTGATAAAAAAGATAGGAGCCCTGAGACGTGGAAGCAAGTAGCTATTAATGAAGCAGCAATGGCTGTTGTTGCTGTGAACTTCCCTGATCTTAGGAATATTGAATTTGTATGATCTATACTTCCTATTATTACTATATGCTTTCATATTTCTACTTACATGGATGATCATTACTTATGCCAAACTAAAATTTCCTGAATTATTATTTAATCAAGTTTCTCTATTATTATGTTTTTCACCAGTGAATTTTTTTTGATTAATCATCAATTACTATAACAATTATTTTTTTTTTTTGGGTGGGGATGGGGAACACCCATATATAATGAAAAAGTATACTTGCCAGCACAGAGCAAGTACGTCACGAAAAAGAATTGACCAACATGATATGATTTATGAAATATCATAGAACCCCTAACCATACTCTATAAGAGAAATTGTCATGAAAGATTAAATAATTCACTTCCCAACTTTTTCTTTACCCTCTTGGATGCATAGCCTTGCTTCATATATCAACAAATGCCCGAGCTTGTTGAGCCCTTGGTCTAACTTTAAACCCCAACTTGTATACATTGTGCTCCTTTGGGTATTATCCCTCTTGATACATCATCAAGTGCTGCATCCTATTGGGAAAATGAACAATCAATATTTCCTATTCATGGTCTTCCACGTGCATCTTGACTGAAATATTTCCATTACGTCTATGATGGTACAATTAATCTTTCTGGAGTAGTTAATTTGTCTTCATGCTTATTGAGTAGGCAAGGATCATTTTAAGTTTGCTTCCTAGTTTCTAGTCTATGCATATGATTTTCTGTGGTAGTGATATTTTATTGCTGAAATTTTTGCTCCTCCTTTGTGTTGTAGTGTAATCATGGCGACTTCTGATTCTTTGAAAATGCTTCATGTTATCAGGTCACAATTGCTCCAAGAGCTGGAAGGGAATTGGGCTATGTACGTATGAAAATGGACCATGTGAAATTCAAGGAAGGAATGTTGAGGTATGGCTTCTCTTACCACATGAGCTGTACAATATTTCTCTATTTGGTTACCTCAATATATTTGACGAAGGTAATTACTGTCCATTTCTAATATGCGCTAGCATTTAATTACTATCCATTTCTAATATGCGCTTTCAATACGTAGCAAGCACCTTGCCCCCCATTCCAAAAAATAAATTGCAGTTCTAGGGGTATGATTTTATTCTATAAAGCACATCCTTGAGGAATTAACTCAGTGAGACCTTTTTCCTCTATGATTTCTCAATGCTTTGCAGCATAATGGCTGTTCTTGAACATGTTAACAGCAATCACACAATTCAACCTGTTCTGAGTCCTCTATGTATTAATATATGCACTTTTTTGTCCTTTTTTGCAGTCGGCAATCTCTCTTGGATCACATTACAGTCCAACTAGCACCACGAGCAGCTGATGAGCTGTGGCATGGAGAGGGTCAGGTAATAAGACTTTCAAGTCTCGTTTTCCGTATTTCAATTTATGAATTTCTTACGGCATTTCTTTAGTGTGAGGTTATTGTGATGTTAAAATATGTTGCTGTTACAGGATACGATATCCCGATTCATTCTTAGAGAAAGTTTTGTTAACAGAGGCCTGACTGGAAATATAGTTTACAGGATGGCTCCAAATTTTGGTGTTTACCTATTTTCTCTGTATGATTGTCCTTTTCACATATAAAGCCAAATGATCTACATGCCTGTGGAAAGATGAAGATTTTTCTTTTCTATTACAAGGTCTAAATGTGGAAAATCAATAAGTTTTTGCATAACGTGTTGTTCTCAACATTTCTATTTATGGGAATTACATCAATGCTATTGAGAATGAACTTCAGTTCACCAATTTTAGTGTGCGAATCCTGAGACTCTTATCATTCTAATTGTTAATGGCACTATTGGACTTATTTTGTCGAAATGCTGAAAGTCGATATATACTAATGGATGTTTTAAGGAGAATAATAACTTCTTTTGGCATGTTGATCAAGAATCTTTTCATTTGAACATTCAATGGTTCCATTAATCTTGTGATAATTGTGAGGTTAATTTCCCCATCATAAGAAGAAAAATGCTATAAAATTGATCTCAGATGTCCTATTATAATCACTCTTTTGAATAATTTCTCACGAATGCTTTTGAAAATTTCCAGTTGAGTACGATATGGGCAGAGACTGCAGACAATGCTAGGTCAGCTGCACGGACTTTGGTTCTTGGTGGCCTTTCTGAGAAACATTATGGTCTGAACAACTTCTGGACTGCAGAGAGGATAAATGTAACATTCTATATGCCTTGGGCTTCTTCAATAGTTCTAAATTCTATTTCTAAATTTTCGATGCCCTTGAGCAAGTGAAAGTTTTTTTAATCTGATATCTTCAACTTTGTTATTTGGCTCTATCTTAATTTCTGAGAATGATCTCATGGTCCAAGAGGATACACGAAGCTGGAAATGGAGGGAAATTTTCTGCTGTCGTCTTTGTGTTTTTTTGTTTTTCTTTTCTGTATTTATGGCTTTTATATTTTACATATTCTTCCTTTAGGCTCTTACCGTAATATTTTTTATGACTGTCACTGCCTGATTTCTGGCATACAATTATGATTTTCAGGATATTGATACAGAGGCATTACGGATCCTAAATATGTGTTATGATCGTGCAAAAAAGGTATGTTATAGCATGACTAAACAGCAATAAAATATCTTATTCGTTAAGAAGTTATTAAGAGCTTGCTACTTTTAAGCAGATTCTTCAGCAAAATCGAGAACTTATGGATGCTGTTGTCAATAATCTCGTCCAGAAAAAGAGTTTGACCAAGCAAGAATTCTTCAACTTAGTCGAGTTGCACGGGTCCCTTCAACCAATGCCACCCAGCATACTTGATATTAGGTCTACAAAACGGTCACAATTAGAAAATATGATTGCAGACAAGAAAGTAGTTCTGGAGGAAAGCATATGAGTACCATGCTTGAAGACAGTCTATCAGGTTTTAATTCTATAATCTCTAATTAAAGAGCTGGAAACGTCTTATTATACAGTGGAAAATTGGTATTATATGAAAAAGTATCACTATCGCATGTTCGGTTTAGCTTAAGAAGTTCGCTTAGAAATAATTTAGAATTTATTTTGATAGGAAGATGAGATTTACTTTCAAAATAAGTAACATTTTACTAATAAAGTAATAAAAGAGCAACATATTCAGACATGTTTGGAAACAAAAACCATTTTTTTTAAGGTTATGCACTATCTTAATCTCTTGAACGCTTCCCTATAAATGCATCAAAAATTATTTATATATAAATTTAACTTCGTAAGACGTAACTGCATACCCTTGTCTCTTGGATCCTTCCTAGGTGTATCCATATCCTAGATTTTATAAGAAAAGGATCCGACACGTCGAACAACCACACCCGAGTCCAAGCTACATAGTCGAACACCAAAGACAGACCCATTAGGACCTGACAATCTGATTCAGATAGTGTTAATGTTGCTGTATTTCGTAGGATTTTATACCCAAGGCACTTTTTGATTTGCATCATTCCTTTCAGGCAAGAAGAGCATATTTTGCGTCCCTTTGTCATGGAATTTCCTTTGTATTATTGAAGATGGTGCAAACAATTGATTCTACTAATGCCAAAGCCTCATAAATGGTGTTCGGCTCTCAAGTGCATCCGATGCATTGGGGAAGATACAAAAACTTCACAAGGAGATGAAGATTGTTTACATATTCTTGGATATACTTCGTAGAGTCGATTAATTTTTTGTATCAGTACAGTTCTAACACCAAGTAAGAACTTTATTAGTTTAGTTGATAGGGTCATCAAAATTTTGTATGTGCGCATCTCAAACGGGTGATTAGAACATTTTTGCCAACGTCAATGCCTACGTATTTCCATACAAATTGTATATCATTGGTCTGACCGTACTTTTAATTTGTTTTCCTTTCGTTTATGAGGCGACACAATTTGCTACCAATTTGAGAGTGAGATTTTTGCTTGGAGTAGTGTTGTCAACAGGTGGGGCCACCCAAGCCTGACATGGCCATCCCCAGTAGCCGTGCTTGTTGTCCCGGTATTAAATCCCGGGCCAAAGGGGGGCGCCAAATGGTTTGATCCGGGATTTAATCCTGAATTTTTCATGCACAAGAAAAGATGCGCAATTATTCAAATCTAATTGTTGAACTTTTAAACTATGTTCGCAAAATCAGACCAATAATTTACCTGAAAAAAGGAACGGGTCGAGGATCAACTTATCGAATTTGGTCAAAATTACACATGAATGATAAGTTCTATGAGATGAATTAGGCTGATTGAACGTCGCATATTGTCTGGTCCCCCTATGATAGGTGGGGGAGGAAATGGGTCACATGGGCCCTGACAATGTCAAGGGCCAGCTGGCCTCCTGTGATAGGGGGATGTGTCCATTGAGTCAGACGTATCGAACATACGAAATAGATGTGACAAATTCTGATCATATTCAAAGGTGCTATTAAAAAATTTAGTTGGCCAGCACTAGCGGACAAAAAAATTGGGTATTTTGTTACTCTCCACTTAAATTAGACAAAAAATGTGTGTTTGTTAACTTAGAAAATTTGTTCTAAAGATAGACTGCGTCTACTCTAATTTAATAGATGTAAACAATATTGTAATTTCGTTAGTGAAAAACCTTACAAGTCTTAAGGGGATAAATTTCACGTTGAAAATATAAATCAAAATATTAAGTCCTGTGATCCAGGTAGGATAACACAAACATTTGATATAAGTAAAAAATTAACAAGTTAAGGAATTAAGTAAAAGTACTTCAAATGAGTGAAAATCGTGGACTACTTAAGAGTCTCGCATAAAAGTGACAGCAACATGACATTTTGGCAGAAAATTCACATCTCACATTGTTTCACGCCCGCTCATGAACAGAAAAGTATGGATTTTTTAGACTTGTGTACCATTTCAAACTTTTAAATTCTTCTCTGAATGGCTAAAAAAATGTAATGGGCCTTGATGAATGAGGTAAGGAAACGACAATGGATCATATGGTTTTGGAGTTTGAGGTCAGAGATCAACCATTGACTAATCGTGCTTTGGAAGATCGATAATTGGTTTCTACTCGAGGGAATGATTAGATTAAGATATATGAAAATGCCTATTACTCTCGAATCTCGAGTATTGCATATAAACAAAGTTAGTTATATATGTCACTATTGCTGACTATGTTCGCCGGCCTGCACTGCTTACTGTTTTTATCCCCTATGCCTATTTAATCATTGATTAGCCCAATCTTTCTGAACATTCAGCTTAAATGTTTGGACATATCGTCTGCTTGCTTTCACTGGCGGTAGCACCACTGTCAAACGCCGCCACTAAGCCGGGCTGCCAAAGTCGATGTGGAAACTTACAAGTTCCATACCCGTTTGGCATTGGAATCGGGTCGAATTGTTCGATGGACTCAGGCTTCGATATCTACTGCAATACTTCTTCCAACCCGCCAAAGGTCTACCTTCCTAACGCCGCTTCTCCCTTCGAGGTGTAAATTTTTCAGAAACTGAAATTTTTGTCAAGAGCTGGAGACAGCAGCAGGTTGTGGCATGTTATGACTTGACTGACTCGGACAAGATTATTATGTTAGAAATCGACTACTTTAACTAGAGTCCATATACCTTGTCTGATGCAAATCAAATCACTGTCTTTGGTTGTGATGACTTGGCTATTGGACTACATTTATCAGATGATTCAAACGTGTCGAGTACCTATGGCGCCGGTACTTCTTGTGCACCCTACTGTGAGAGCCAGGAAGTTTCCGGTGGTGCCGGATCTTGTCCTGGCACTGGCTGTTGCCAAACTTCGGTATCCAAAGGTAAAAAATTTCTAATCATTCGCCTAATCAATATCAACAGTAGTTGGCAGAGATCCAAACTTTTTTCGTGCAGCTTTGTGTTTCTTGGAATGATGCATCGTCTTGGTTTCACTTTCCGTTTATCTGATCTCAATGATTCAACAACATTTCCAAATAACTACACGGCGTTAAGGGATATACCATTGGTTTTGGACTGGAGGACTGGATCCAAAAATTGCTCGAAAATGCAGAAATCTGGTAGGTATGCATGCAAAGAGAACAGTTATTGTGTAGATGATGCTGGTGTTCGAGGATATAATTGTAGGTGCAGGGAAGGATACGAAGGCACCCCTTACCTCAGTTCAGGATGCCTTGGGTTAGTTTCTCTATTACTGTTCTTATTTGTTCTGCCTAGTGTAAATAATCTAACAATTGTTGTTATGATGCTTGATCTGAGGCTAGATATTGATGAATGCAAGAATTTTCCGTGCGACTCAAATGGGATATGCACCAATACACTGGGTTCTTTTGAGTGTTCGTGTCCTCGTGGTTATTATGGTGATGGAAAGAAAGATGGTAGGGTTGTTTTTGGGTGCTAGAATCCCGTAGCAAAGTGGCAGTAGGTGTTTTTTCAATTAATACTCGTGAATGTTAGCCCCTGGTTGGGTTTCATTTTTCTAAATAAAATGTTCTTTTAAAGTAAAACTTTAATAACATGTTTAGTAAGATCCACAAGTATTATCCATGACACGTTTCTTGAAAAGTAACTTACTAGTAAAAAAGAAAAAGGAAAAAATCCCAATTAGATGTGATGTTGTCCTTTTCAGTAAATTCGCATGTTTTGGAACTTCAGGAGCAAGCTCGGGTGCAGGAATGGGATTTCTACTACTGTTACTGACTGGCTTTTGGTTGCTTAAATTTCTAAAAATGAGAAAGATCAAAAAGCAAAAGGAAGAATTTTTCAAACGGAATGGCGGCCTTTTGTTGCAACAACAAATATCAACACATGAAGATATACTTTAGAAAACAAGAATTTTTACTTCTAAAGAGTTGGACATGGCCACTGACGGTTCAATAAAAATCGAATACTTGGTCAAGGAGGGCAAGGGACTGTTTATAAAGGTATGTTATCTGATGGAAAAATTGTAGCTGTAAAGAAATCTAAGTTGGTAGATGAAAATCAAGTGGAGCAGTTCATTAACGAGGTTGTCATACTCTCACAAATAAATCATAGAAATGTGGTAAAGCTGTTAGGATGTTGTTTGGAAACAGAAGTTCCTTTGTTAGTTATGAATTCATTTCCAATGGAACCCTTTTCGATTTTATCCATGATGATAGTGGTGAGTTTCCATTTACATGGAAGATGCGCGTGAAAATTGCAGTAGAGGTTGTAGAAGCACTTGCCTACCTCCATTATGCAACTTCCCTTCCCATCTATCATAGAGATATAAAGTCCAGCAACATACTTTTGGATGAAAAATATGTAGCAAAAGTTTCAGACTTTGGAATTTCAAGATCAGTCGCAGTGGATCAAACTCATCTAACTACCGTAGTGAAAGGGACATTCGAATAGCTTGATCCCAAGTACTTTCAATCAAGTCAATTTATAGAAAAGAGTTATATATATAGCTTTGGAGTTGTTCTTGTCGAGCTTTTGACCGGAAAAAGACAAATATCTTCAGATCAAATAGATCATGAAAGGAGTTTAGCAACGAGATTTTTATTATTCATGGAAGTAAACAATCTCGAAACAATTCTTGATACCCAAGTGTTAGAGCAAGGTAAAAGAGAAGAATTTACTCTTGTTGCAAAACTTGTAAAGAGGTGCTTAAATTTGAATGGAAAAAGTAGGCCAACTATGAAAGAAGTAGCTATTGGGTTGGAGGGTGTTAAAATGTCTCTAAGGAGTAATGCTTCTTAGTGCAAAATCAGTAATACACATGGACAAGTACTATTGACAGCATTACCATATCACAAAAACTCTCCTTTTATGATTAACAATATTTTAATTTTGAATATAAATAACCATTAGCGATGCTTTTTTGTGTTATAGTTTGTAGTTTCCTCCTTGAGAGTAGAGTAAAAGCCTAATATTATCCATAAAATCTAGGCCATTTTAAGGTCAAATGATTTGCCAAAAACTTGCGAGTAGTTGGACAGATTTAAGCCCTTGTTTGGTTTAACTACAAAAAAAAGGAAAAAAAAGATAAAAATCGAAGTTAAATTCAATAAATTAATTTTATATACACATTACAAGATCCACAAGTACTGTCACAACTCATTTCTATCTATTTATTAGGTAAATATTTATTCTATTGTATTTTTCTCTTAAAGTTAGGATATATTCAAAACGAAAATCCTTTGAGATTTCTTTTTAGTCGCACATTTTAATGGAAATATAAGTACTATTTATTTACTAATCATTCATTTTTACCTAGTTATAAATTAAATTGTATTTAAATTATTCCTATACGGAGGCCACATATCAAAGAAAACTTAAGGACCAAAGTATTACTACCCTTAAAATTGGGAGGACCACGCTACAAATTCTCCAAAGCAATTTGAACATTGTGCCAATGAAACGACGTAGCTCGTAGCTGATGCCCTAATTTCCCAATTTATTCAAACATTGCAGTATTTTCATGTGAATTCCATCTGTATCGTTGTATTAAAATGCGATGGATTTATAAATGAAGTGGCAGTTCAAGAAAGTGAGAGCGAAAGAAGAAACAGTATAACAAAATCTGACAAATGAGGGCAGGTAAATGTTTTTGTCTTTATCTTGTTAGGGTTTATGTATTCTTATCTCTTTTTCATTTTCTGCTCACTAAAATTTCCTGAACTAATGTGAAAAATCATCGTTTCATGTATGAATGTATGTATATTCAATCGAATTAAAAGATTGTTCTTTTTGTGTTTTGTTTGAACCTTTGTTTTAATATAAGATTATCGATGCCGAATTTTTTAGTTGTCAATTTTTCAATTGATTATTTGAATGCTAAAAGTAATTAGATTGGTAGATTAATAAAAAGTTTTAAACAACTTATTGCTGGTATTTACATTGCTAAAGTTAATTTTCAAGTTGGTCATGTAGATATCATTGGAAAAAAAAAAAAAAACTTTTCTGTGCAAATTAGCTTAAACAATTCAAGTACAATGGGCGTGGAGTTCCTTTCTTCCCTCTTTCTCCTTCATTTACTTGATTTAGATTCTTGGGTTCATCACTCGAGCCTTCAATTTCAATAGTAGAAAGATTGTTTTGGCCTGTAGGTTCAGATATGCTCAAATGAATATGCAAATCCCCAAGATTCTCTTCGTGTGCATGTTTCTCATATGTGCATATGTGCGTTGAATTAGTATTTCGTGCTGAATACGCAGGGGGAGCATTTGGTGGAAATAGAGGATTGAGTCCAGTACCACCAGAAAAAGGAGTATTCCCTCTAGACCACATGCATCTCTGTGACCAGGTATACAATAGCCATGAAAGTAGTGTTAGAAATGTTCTTGGTGGATGCAGGATGGGACCCATTGACCGCAGTAGGGTGGGGTGGGGAGGGGGCGACTGGATTGGGACATATAAATGGTTGGAAGTTCACATTTCCATCATCTTTGGATTTGATTACACCACGAAAGATTCATGCTGCTGTCTGACTTGTGGTTTGATAAGATTTAGGATATTAGATATACACGACAAGTCTACGATTGCTTATTTGATGTTTTGGTTGTTCCAGGAGAAGAAAGATTATATCAATTGTCTAAAATCTGCCGGCCATAAATCTGAAAATTGTAGACACCTTTCCAAAAAGTACCTCGAATGTCGTATGGAGAGGTAAGTTTGTCGGTTTAACCTTTGTTTCAAGGTAATTGTGTTCTGGTCTTGTCCACATCTTTGTATCATATCTTTGTTTCTTATCATTTCTTCTTGTAATTAGCTATTTTCTAATGAAACTTTTCCAGTTTTACGACTGCTAAGCAATAACGTAATCAGTTATTTGAGAAAATGCTATAGCACTTCAAGTTATTGTTCTAAATCACAATGTGACTCATTCTTGCTGATTTTTCTGTCTTGTTGAATTCATATAGCCATTAAGTTGTTAGTGTTGATTTAAGGTCGTTAATTAAATAAAATTTTCGTGGGGACTTTTGCAGGAACTTGATGGCAAAGCAAGATATGTCGGAACTTGGATTTGCAAGAGAAGCCGCGGAAGAGGAAAGTTAAAATGGACAATAGATAAATGAAGAGTTTCACGCACACAACATTTGCTGAATGATGAAATAAAAATACATTGTATTATTTTTTGATCAATTAATGATAGCATTGTTGTGCTCCTGTGTTTGTGTTTGTCTGAGTGCATTAGATACATAGTTTACTGATTTGCGGTAGGTGGGGGAGGATTTTCTTTCTTATTATTTTGTGATTGAAAATCTGGTCAAACTGTGCAACATGGAATGAAAACTGTTCATTGAGATCCTAGGTGCTGTACTCGTTCCAACGAGTTATTAAAGGATGAAAACATCGATAAAGTAGCAATACCATATAAACGATCGTACAATTACAATATAATGATATGCCAACAAATTATGAGCAAATTGTAGTTTCAAAAGGCAAATTATGTCTAATTAGATCGTTTAAAAAAAAAAAATGGGAATTGTCAACTTAATTAACCTAGTAAGAATTATTTGTAGCATGATTGGGTCAAATATCTAGAAATTTTATTGTAATTTATAACTAAATAAATATAATATTATTTGCCAAACAAAAGCTGGAGTAGCTCAGTTGGTTAGAGCGTGTGGCTGTTAACCACAAGGTCGAAGGTTCAAGCCCTT
>CAIGRK010176628.1:0-10711 GCA_903798315.1 Fraxinus greggii | reverse complement strand
ACAAACTTTAAAATTCCCAAAACACTAAAATAAGTTTTAAGTATCAATACAAACAACCTCTGGACTGGACTTTTAGTTTTAAAAGGAAAAAAATTGAGAGATCGACTTCAATGACATCCACAGAGGTGATTTCAACTTAATGGGGATTAAAGACAGTTGTTTTTTTCTTGAAAAACATGTTGAAACTTCAAACAAGCTTGGACGTGATCCTAATGATGTTTCTTGGAATTTGACTTACTTCTTAAGATGACTGTACTAACACAAGTCAATTAACCTAATCTATTGAAAGACTTGTCGAAAAATCATTCATCCAGTTAGTGCATGCAAGTATGTATAGTGGGTTCATGCATTTTTTCATTTAAACATGAGGAAAAATGAAGAGGAGAAGACGAGTCAGAGAAGTCGACCAGCAAAACAACAACAAAAATGATAAGGAGAAGAAATAAATGCTGGTCTTATAATTTACGCGATTTGTGTGTTATGTTTGTGTTTTAATTTGTGTTTGGACTTCTAATTTATTTTTATTTATGGGTCAAAGAAATTTGCTATGCTTTAATAGGCGGCGGGTTTCTGAATCTGTTCAACCAATGAAATTTGCTAGGAATAAATTAAAAGTTGGCCTAGCGAATTAAAGAGGCACGCCTCTCATTGTTTGAGGTGTCCAAATGCTTACGCCTCAATCAAAACAAGCGCAAGTCTCATTAACCATATCAAATGTTCGTGCCCCCAAGGCAATTTTTGAGCACCTCAAATTGAGGCGCACCTAAGATTCGCCTTTAAACAATGTCCCCACCCACTCCCCAACATTTCAATTCCTAATTAGTGGCAAACACTCCTCCCCCCAATCCAATATCTAAACACCATATGCAGTCTCCTATATATATACACTGAAATTCTAAACTGTTTTATTTGAACTTCAGCACAAGACTTGTGTAGTTGTGTTTGATTTTAATTTAAATGTATTTACTATAATTTAAGTGTATTTAATGTAAATTAAAATGATTTTGCTATGGTTAATACGTATCAAGTTGGTAAAATTGAAAAAGATGTAGTTGTTAAAAATTAGAATGGGGTCCTTGACGTTTCAAAGTAATAAAACTCGTAGGGAACAATTGTAAAAGGCTATAAAAATTTCAATATTATTGTGTTAGTATTTCATTAGGAAAAAGATTGTAGTTAGATCTTGCCCTACTGAAAGCAGTTCCTGGTTCTGCCACAGTTTGGAACCATTGGACTTGTGTACTAAGCCCATGTTTAGTTAGTGTTTATAATTGGTCAAACCATTTCTTATTTACACATTTCGTAGGATCCACAAGTATCATTCTCTTATCCACCACTTATTTCTATCTATTTATAATTTAAATTAAATATAAACAACTCCAAGACATGCTTTAAATCATATGGTGCAGAACTGGAAGCAAAAGAAAGACACAGGTGTGGTGTCAAATACAACTAAAAGAGTCTCTTCTATATTGTGCTTGTTGTCTATTAATGATCATTTTTGCTTACAACATAAAGAAGGCTTTCAGTTTTGTGTAATTGTTTATATATTACCTTCTGTTAAGATTTTTCTTTGCCTTATGTTCTTCCGATAAGCTGATTGCACGATTCTTTTAGATTTATTTAAATTAAGAAGATTTGGCTGAAGTTGGTCAAATACATCATTCGGTGTGCAGGAATTTAATAGGCTTCATTCTAGTCAAAGAGCTAAGAAAGAGCATGCTTCTTTACTTGAGGATTTTAGGGAGTTTGATCGTACAAGATTAGACCTGGAAGATGGAGGTGGTTCCTATGATCAAGCTCTCCTCAAGGAGCGTGCTACCCTCAATAGAAGTACAGGACAGGTAGTTGAGACTAATCTGGCATTTTAAGGAAGTATTATGAAATGATAAAGTTGAATTACTATGTTTTTCAAATTGAACGAAATTCAGTCTTTATTTCATGTGTGTGTACGCATGATCTAGGGAATAAGGTGGCTAAGCATCTCTTTGTTGCGACACAAATTTAACTACCAACAAGACACTAAGAGGCTCTTAATGTGCAATGGTGATATTCCCAAATTTTTGACAGTTAATCAACTTAAACTTCAATCTTGTTTGACAGGTTTAATAATTTGTTTCCTTGGCACGTTTGTGGCAGTTGTGAAAATATTGAGACACTGAATTGGATCTCCACTGATGGAACAGAATAAATAATGAGTTTATTTTTCTTTTTTGTCATTACTTACTAACTGCAAAGTCTTTTCCTCAACAACTCCCAAATTGATTTATGTGTTTTTTGTGGCTTAATTTGATTTGTTGGACTTGGACCTACCCAGCGTTAAGTTTTTCAATACATTTTATTCTTTTGCCATTCTTTTCCTCAAGTGTAGTTGCTGAGCTCACATTGGTTGTTGAGAATTTTTGTGTTAAGCAAGCGGAAGATATTATCTTCCCTTGAAAGTCAACAGGGTGAGATAATAATAGATATGTTCGATTCGTATACTTGTGTAGGTGGAAACTTGTATTCTCTGCGCCCTTGAATGTAGATCATGAAGTGCTAATCTTGATGCTTCTTTCTCTCTGGATATGCTTGTATGAGTATTACTAATAGAGCACACATGATCTATGGGCTCGGTTATTTTGAGCAACAAGCAAGCAACAATTAACCATAGATGTGATGTAATCCATGTATTGTAAGCCTAAAAAGTTTCGGAACCCCAAATGACTAGTAGGTTTTTCTGTCTTGGAAAAGTATGAGATGCGTATTGCCAAGTAATTAAAGTAAGCATCAACTTGTGTTCAGAATTACAAATTTTTCATCATCCTCCTGTATAACAGTAGTGGACCAGCAATCTATGACATGTAAAATCAAGCTACTTCATGTACAAGTTTCCATGCATAGGATTGCACCTCACACACTTTGTTCATGCCATCTTGCAATCACTTGTGGACTGTGGACTGGTGATTGTGTTAACTCATGCAGCTAGACTCATAGAAGAAGGGATTTTTATGCCTGTATTTTTTGTTGTTTGAGGAGAGATTATGAAGGATGACAAGATGCTGGTGAAAATAGCATTTATTAATAATACTAGTAAACTTGATTAGATTCGACTTCAATTTTTAAATGTTGTTGCAGATATATTCATTCCATGTGTCATTGTTTGTGTTGAGGACGTTGTAGACAAACTTAGACTAGGTAATTACCCTGAGGAATTGCTGTTTATGATTGGGGAAGTTGTTTGTAATTCTCAATACTAATAATTTTACCGCGTGTTCGTTTTTTATAGCTAATACCTGATTCTTTATTGCTGCAGGTGGACTCCGTGATCTCACAAGCACAAGAATCCTTAAAATCTCTCATGTTCCAACGTTCGACATTTGGGGGCATTAATTCAAAGCTTAGTAATGTCAGCAGTCGGCTTCCAACAGTAAGGAAATTAATTTTTCGTACTGTTGATTTTCTATGTTTTCTTCCATCTCACAATGTGGGTGTTTAGAGAGGCGAAGAAGGGTTTTACATTTTTGATCAAGGTATCTTTTGAAGGCACGAGATTAGTTGTTATAGAGCTGTCACAGAGTTGGTATATAATTTGACGTACAGAACATGGGTGTGGGACCTTCGAACTTATTTCTTGGAAGAGTATCATTGGGTATTTGAATCGACAGTTTGACAACTAAATGAATTATTCATATGAATAATGCTATTTGCATCGATCACTACCCTAGCGGCCACGTGTATGCCGCGTAGGACAATTACGGTAGTGAGCGACTGCAAATAGCATTACTCTATTCTATGTTGTTTGTTAGAGCCAGATAAGGTGGAAATGGAGACTAGTTTTGCTGATGAATCTGTCAAATTTATATGCATGTGTCATTCAAATGTTGCAGGTGAATCACATTCTCACGGCAATAAAGAAGAAAAAGTCCATGGATACCATCATCCTTTCCTTGCTAGCTGCTGTTTGCACGTTTCTCATTTTAATTTACTGGTGGACGAAATAAGAAAACATTGCGCGAGAGTACTGTTGGAGCGGAGCCTTGTGACGTGATATTTTGCTAGTTATATTGTTTATAAGTTCCTTGTTATGCTGTCACAATTTTTTTGGTTTTCTTTACTGTTATTGGCTTCTCAGACAACATTGTATCCATTTTGTTGGCGACGACACTGATCAGGTCGCAACGGAGTTCAACAATAGCTTGCTTATCACTGGTGAATCCTTCGATTTTTTTATTTTATCATTGTAGAGCTAATTCGTGGCTTAGTTTGGACCAAGCACAATAAATTTCTGGCATTTGATACTCTGGTTTGAATGCTGCAGATGTGACAACGTGCTTGTTTTTGGAGCGCTGAGGATTAAAAGAGCATGCAATAAGGCATAATTCAATACAAAATATGAAAAGCATCTTTTAATTACTTATGAAAAAAGGTAATATAAGTGATTATCCTAAGCCGCCGAGTCATAGACGGCAGCTTTCATCGTTGAATAAAATTGATATTCAAAAGCTAACAGCTTTATCTTTCTAATCACTCTTTCATTGACCTAACTTGAGACATTGGCATCAATTTCTCCACGTTGTTGGACACCCCTGTTTGATTAGGTCCGTTCTGAAAGACTGGTCAATTCAGGTGAACCTTAGAACCCCACGATTGAATTGAACACACATTTTGGTAACTGTGAATTTCAAGTCATCATCCTAGTTTAAATAATCTCATTATTAGCAAAACCGCGCTAAAAATCTCGTATTATCTCTACATCTTGCTTCTTACTGTTACATTTGAGCGTCGGAACTTGGAAGAACTCTAATAAAGAGTACTTTGACACCTGGTTTATAAATTCGGTAAAAATAAAATATTAATTTCAACTACACATTTATAATAATTTCTCATTAATATATAATTAAATTTTAATAGAATCAAACATCAAGGGTGAAAACAGGAATCGCAAGAGGCTGAATATGATGGGATAGGAAAGTCTTCAACAAATCATACTATTTGTTCGTGCATGGTCTTGGTTAGGTAATCAACCCAATGTGTATTGTTTCTTATGATTTCTATCAATTTTGTGGGGCTTAATTTTTAAACCTATTTCATAAATGATTTTGAAATCTGGATATATATATAAACCTATTGATCTGATCAAAATCTGGATAAATCGATGTGTGTATATATATATATATAAAGCAAGATAATGAATAAAGTAAAAGAAAAGTAGCGAAGAAATTAAGAATTTACCTTAAGCGTGTCCTTAATCAATAATTTGGAAAAAGAAAAAGTCAAAATAGAGACAGAAATCAACCAAAGAAGACCCACCCTCACATGCACAAATTGTACTATTGTTCCCAGAATTTTGAATCTCCACACAAACAAACAAATTAATTAATTAATTGTGTTTCTATTCCAATCATAATCAAACAACTCATTGCCAGCCTCAACGCAACAAAAAGAAGAAACACACATTATGGATTTAGAAAAATTATCATGAAAAAGCAGATTATATGTAATCATACCTCTTCCACATGTTACTATTTATTTATATGATTTCTTAACTTTTTTGAAAGTTACTCTCACTTTATTGATTCAATGTCGGGATTTTTGCAATTGGAAAAATGATTGAAACACGACAATATTCAAACCTACCTACCGTTGCCCAAACCAACGGCAATGGATGAAGAAAGAAATTGTATTGGAAGACACAATTTAAATAAATCCGTTAACCAAATACATGAAGAGTCGTATCGACGCATGTTCATGTATTCTGTTAACAAGACAATGTACACCAATTAAAAAGAAAAAAAAAATTCTTCTATATTTTCTTCATGAATTGATTTTACAGCAACTTCAGTACAATACAAACGCCACAAACAAAAAATAAGTTTCCCATTACTGGGAAATTGAATTGACAAATGTTAGATCAAATTATGAGTTCTGACAAGTCTCTTTTATTTATTCTAATATTATGTTCATGAACAAATGGGTTAGTGTAAAAATGAAAAATAAAGATGAAGAAATATTCAGCTTTTCCAAGCATAAATCAACAAAGAAAATCCAGTAAGAACCTTCAATTCATTCTCTTCCATACTTGCCCATTCCATAACAGAACTGCAAGTTGAAGAAACTGATGACAATGACGAAGAAGATGAACTTCCTGCCGATCTCAACGAACCCTTCTTCATTTTCTTGGTTTCAAATCCAAATCCAAATGACTGCTGTGACCAAATCACATTCCCGTAATCTTCTTCATCTTCAAATCTGAATGTGAACAATGCATAACCATCTTCACGATCTTCTTCAAACAACCAGTTGTAAACATCCCATGAAACCAGCACGTTCACTCCCTCAACTTCAATTCTCTCGTTACCTCTAAATTTCCATTTCAAATGCTTGATCTGCAGAACCTTTTTGCTATCGACTGAAATATACAATCTAGGGTCGTCACCAATTCTACAATCCACCGAGATGTTTCTCTCTTTGCCACCAAAATTGGCTTTTGTAGTGTAAAGCTTGTTGCCATACACATGCTCTCTTCTTACCGCCATTGTTTGGTTTCTGTTGGGATTTCTTGCTTTGGTTTTTGCGTAGGCTTCTTTTGCAGAATCGCCAACTAGTAATACCATTTCACCATCTATAACAATGGCGATGTAGAATCCAGTCTGGGGCTCGGGTCCAGCTCCGTATTTGGCTCTAGAAACATCCCAAAAGATGTAAGCATTTTTAGCTGATTTGATGTTTACATCAAGCCTTTTAGAGCCTTGTTTATTCCAGAAAATAAAGGGCTTGATAAGGAGGTGAAAGGAAGATGTGGGTAAGGAATGGAAAGTGAAGTCTTTGTCATTATCCTCCACGGCGGCGGCGGAGGAGCAGTTGTCAAGGAGGAAATGGAGGTGGAGGCTCCGGCTGAAGAGGTTGCGGGACCATGTTAAGGCAAACAGGCCTAAACCAGTGTTGTAAAGACAAGTGATTAGGTTAGGATTGTTGGTGTACGGCGGCGCCGTGGGGGAGTGGTGGTGGGTTATAGTTTTGGTGGTTGCAGGACGGAAACAAGAAGGGAGTGGGGATTTTGACATTTTGGGATTGTATAGATAGATGCTTTTTAATCTACAATCTGACTAAATTTGAATCGGGTTTTGGTGATGGAATGGATTGAATGAAGAAAAAATGGGGCTTTATGAAGAAGAGGAAGTTGCAAGGGATTCTTGTAAGAGTGGTTAGAGGGAAGTCTACATTGGATTCCGCGTGTTTGATTTACTTGTGCCAATGTGAAAGGGTATCGAACACAGTAAAATTGGTCTTTCACTTATCAAATATGTACAGCAACCCAGCTGATTTTCCATTTTAGAATCACCTTAGTCGAACTAGAATCAAATCATTTCACAACATTCAAATTCGATAACTGATTTTAGGGACGTAGTCAAAAAAATAAGGTTGAGACGGATTGAATTGGGTCAAATATTCATGTAATGACCAAACTAAATCGCGCTTTTTCAAGTCAAGTCGGATTATGTGATTTACTGGGAAGCTTTCAAATTTCAATGCAGAATAATATGCTAAATATTTGTATTAAATGGAAGGAGAATTAGGGTGAATTTCATAATGTGACAATTATATGGATTGGTAGTTGATGTGACACCAATAGAAGAAGTCAGTTGATATAGTTGACCGCTACACCAATTCAAAGTCAATTTTATGAGGTGGGTCTTTCCCCTCTAACATGTATAGAAGCTTACAAATAATTACCTAAATTTAAAAGATTTTTCAATATTCGTAGAAGATTCACATAGTTACAAACATGAGATCTTTCATGACCCTTGATTAAACTCGTTCTTAACGTGCTCATGATTTGAATACACTTCAATGTTCAAATGCATTAACCACCACCACCTCCACCATATTATTGCTCGATACACTTACTCGGATTTCTAAAACATGATAAATTATGATTAATTGAACGCATATCCTCCTAATTTATTAAAAAAAAATATGTTAGTTGTATGAAAATCTTCGATTTGGATGTACTACCACGATGAAAGATGACTTTGAGCACAATTGAAGTTGATTCAGAACAATTAAAGATCAATCGAACTGCACAAGAGTAATCAAAAGAATTAAGAGAGCTTTTGGGAAATGCAATAGACATATATCTTACAAAGAAGCCGGTGGAACGCCTTGGACACATATTATATATATAATTTTTACAAGATGTAGAGAAGGTTTTGGATTCAAAACACATTCCATACCAAATTGATACATTTTGCTTGGTTTGAAGGAGGAGGAAATTCGAGGAGATTGATCAAGGAGTCATTGAAAAGATTCAAGGATTCCAGAGTTCTTTCCATCTTCTTTTCAAATTTTAATTCTCGGTGATATTGTATCATTTTAATTCGTGTTTTTGTATATCATGCTCAGCTAATATTTGATGTTAAATTCCAGATTTTGATATGGAAAGTTTTGAATGATTGTTAGGAGTTTAATGCCTTTTGAATTACTTGATCACTAATTGAAGACATTTTTAATTTCTATTGACATTTTAGAGATGTGATATGAATTAAAACATGTAATAACAATCATTGTAATGTCCAATAAGGATAGAGATACACTGCTATATTTTACATGATCATATGAATGTTCTTGTGATTTAATGCATATTTAGATGTTGGCATCCTTTATAAAGATATAAGAAGGTTATATGTGAAGATATGTCTAATTCTCTTGTGAAAGATTATTAATCAAATTAAGAACATTGATCGTCAAGTCCGAATAAGTGTTATCTAAGTCCTGGATTGATATTAAGGGTCTGTTGGAGTCAGATTTTAATCTAAATCAAAGTCAAATAATCAATATCAACCACATCTTTCATGTGTCCCACATCTTTTTAACCACACATTTCAAAAATTTCTATCACAATCCACTTAAAATCTGATTTTAATCTATACCAAACACCCTCAAGATGGATGAATGTTGGAGCATTTGAAGTTTTNATCGTCAAGTCCGAATAAGTGTTATCTAAGTCCTGGATTGATATTAAGGGTCTGTTGGAGTCAGATTTTAATCTAAATCAAAGTCAAATAATCAATATCAACCACATCTTTCATGTGTCCCACATCTTTTTAACCACACATTTCAAAAATTTCTATCACAATCCACTTAAAATCTGATTTTAATCTATACCAAACACCCTCAAGATGGATGAATGTTGGAGCATTTGAAGTTTTAGTGCTTGTCAATTAGTTGAGTTTCATTTACACTTCCCAAATAATTAGATTAGCTATAGATTTTAATTTGTTAATATAAATCATCCATCAAATCTTGTTATTCAACTAAAGTTAGGTTTAATTGAAAACAAGATCAAATACATAATCCATGTTGGATCGATACTCAGACTAACGTTCACTTTGTTCTTGTTTATGGTATTGTCCACTCGTGAAAATTTAGTATAACATAATTTTTATTTCGTTTTTTAGACTTGATATATCGTTTTCACACATGCAGAGAAGTAAATATAGTAATTTATTAGCTAGCTAACATAGTGTAAAAAAACGAAAACGTTCAAGCTACTATAATCTCAAATATAGTTAGAGAAATTGCAGGGGATCTTGAGACTCGACTAATGAGGAATGTTTTAGCTTAATACTAAGATAGGAATGTGTAATTGCTTTGGTTAAAAAAAAAAAAAAAGAATTTGATTCTTTAGTTAGTAAGATTGGAAGTCTTTTTCTATTTACTTTTCATACATGTTAATATACTCTTTAGTGTCGAATCTTGTTCATAATCAAGTAAGTAGTTATTGAAAATCGATGATCTAACCGAACTAAGGCGGATGGTCTTAATTGGTTTGGGACACTATATACGGTTGAACAAAGTTGTTTGGTTGGCATAACAAAAGAGGTCACACCATTCAAATTGTTCCCTACCACAATATGTTTCCATGCTTCGTTTAAGTACTTTTACGTACTAAAAATGTACCGTCTAATAATTTCTAAAATCTTATACCAGCCAAGATCGAAAGGTACTAAGATATAAAAGTCTGCGACACAAACATCAATTGTTATGTTATCAATTCTCGATTTTTTCAATCGTATCGATCGAGGCAGTTGAATGAATTCGATAAATAAACAAGGTCGTGTTCGTCTAAAACGGGTATAGAAGAGGAATAGGAAATGGGTGATGCAATGATTCTTGAACAAACAAACGTTAAAAATAGAAGTGACCCACCATGTGCAGTGATTCGACTACCCTCCAATTACAACTAATTATGAAGGAAAAAAAAAATATTAACTAAAAAAGTAGTTGTCGTAAATTTTTATAATTCATGCAGAAAATTAATATATTTCTGTTGCCAACCATAAGCAATTATCATGAAAACATTATGCCCGTGTTTGGTTCGGCTTAAAATCTGATTTTAATCCAAGTCAAAGTCAAACAATTCATATTAACCACATATTTTATGGGTCCCGCAACTTTTCAACCACACATTTTAAAAACTTCTATCACAATCTACTAAAAATCTAATTTTAATCCCCACCAAACACTCTATAGATTTACAGCTCAGCTTGAAGAAAGTTTTGGTGGCTTTTAAGTTAGTTTTATTTGAACTTGCAACTATGTAAGTTGTAATTCAAATTACAATCCAGTCCTCTTGTACTAGGGTTGGCTCCTCGCAGTGCTCCCTTTAACATCAACGGTAGATAGGAACCGAACTGTGATATGATATTATTTGCTGTTATTCGACTAC